>RJWT010004134.1:0-34286 GCA_004365215.1 Cuniculus paca
GACAAAATAATAGTGGAATGACTTAAAAATATTTGGCAAACTGAAAGCCAGATGTGTGCAGATGTGATCTTATTTTAAGTTTGCAGTTTAGCAGAGGTCCTCTAAATCAGTTTGTAGCACATAGTAGGACTATGGGTAAAGTAACAGTAACTTGTCTGAACTCCTGGCACAATTATGACAGGTTGTTTCTATTCCCATCCTGGCCCTCATCTTGACATCTTAGAAGTATGTTTCTCTATTCCCTCTTGGCATCAAATGCCTTCACTGAGTCCTCTGGCATGCCACTGTTCTACTTACATCAATACTGTATCATCTTATGTAAATATAGCCTTATAAGTTTATCTTCCTAAGAAAATATGTCCATCTCATATCCTTTTCCTTGAAATTTAGGGTTATGATAAAATTTGTATAAAATTTCACATTCTACTATTAATAACAAAATATTTACCATATTGGTTCTCAAATCTTTTTAAGAATAAGAGGTATATGAAAACCCTTTCCAACCTATAGATTTGCATAACCCATAACCTAGAGATTTTTTTTCTGATCTCACATAGCTTCTTATAATTAACTGTAGCAAACACATAAACAAAATCTTAGTTAACTCTGATGTCCAACTAAAATTAGGATCTGTTAACATCATGCTGTGTTTCTATGTTTTATGATTGGCTGTACACATGGGTATTTCCCTCTTTGTTTTTTTGTTTCTTTTTTTTTCTCCTAGTACTGGGACTTGAACTCAGGGTCTGGCACATGTTAAGCAAATGCTCTGACACTGATTTATACCCCCACACCTTTTTAAAAAATTTTTATTTCAAGACAAGGTCCCCTTAGGTTGCTCAGGCTGGCTTCAAACTTAAGATCTTCCTGCATCTGGTAGGAACATACCCATGAATATTACGCTGGATTTCATTTAAGTTTCAGGAAGGTCAGGACAAATTTTCAATTTCGCATTCTCTAATAGAGTACTTTGTACATACTACTGTAAAAGCTTGATGACAACTTATGAAATACTGCTGAATAATGACTAAAACTTCTTGCCAATTATAGACATATCAGTATACCTTTCATATAGTGACAAAAATATCATGTTTTATTGTTATGTAATTGCGAATTTTATAAATACTTTCATTTGAATGACTATTTGTCATTTGTAAACTAACTGTTCACTCACATATCTCAAATGATTAGGAGTAAAAGCACCAAATTAAGACATACATATGTGGTGTTATTGAAAAATTCAATGAATGTCTAAATTTAAAAAAATTTACATTTAAAAAAAAGTTACCATCAATTCTCTTCAAAATATTCTCCCTTGCTTCAGTCACACTCATCCCATCATTCTTGCCACTTTCTAAAGCAATTCTGAAATTCTTCTTTTGTAACTTTAGTTGTGCTGTTGTAGTTGCCTTGATGTCCTGAACTGATTCAAACCATTTACCTTGTATGGTCTTTTTGACTTTAGGAAGATACACATCAGCAGCATTCATTGTATTTTTAATGACACTTCATAAAGACTCTCTCACAAGAGGACTTCAAGAAATGCTCTGGAAAGTGGCAAGAATGATAGTTTAAGTATGTTTGAAGGAGGGGGGTATTTTCAGGGAGATTAATGACAATGTGTCTTTTACTAAAATTTTTTTAAAAAATTTAAATATCCACTGTATATTTTGATCAGCCCTTATCTTTGCATGCACATGTATGTACATATATATGTATATATACATAACATTAAAAGAAAATAGAATTGGCTTTCAAATGCTCTGAAAATTGTTGATGATTTTTTTAATCTAGAAAATTTGGATCAACATAAATATGTGCTTCTAATATTACTTCTTCTCATTCCCAGTGACTTTTGCTAACATATGAAGGTACTTCTTTTAACTAAAATTGGATTTACCTTTATAATTCTTCTTAACCCCATATTCCATAGAGTCAATAACAAATTATGTGAGGAGACATATAAATAAAAGGTCAGTCATCCATCCTTGAAATAAAAGGAAAGCTAATCAAGTTGATTACTTTAAAATATCATTTCTTAATTTCATTTTTTCCTTTCTTGCCTGTCATTTGAGCCCTTTTCCCTCCTTTTTTTCTTTTACTGATTTACGAATTCTATATTTCTGTTTTCTATTGATACTTCCCATTTTAGTGGGAAAGTACCTGGATGCAGTGGTATCCTCCAAAGCCACTATGGAAAGGGTATCCTAGAAAGACTCACAGACCAAAGTAAGATGCTGAAATCACACTGTTAATTGAATGAATTTAACATATGCAAGAAACAAGGGGGGGAAAGATGGAGTATTAACAATATACTTAGGAAAAGACATAATTGGGATGGCAGGATCAGATTACTTGAATCTTGTATCACAAAATGTTCAACTATCCTTTCTCCCATTCTTCTGCAGCAATTTTTTCCTGCTAACAAAGAAAGATCAAAGTTGCTGGTAAGTTAAGAAAGCTCAGTGGATGGAACTTGCCAAGAACCTGTTCATATTTTCTCTATCAGAAAAAACCATGCAATTGTATGCCTGGCAAAATTTATAACTCAACACTGATACCTTGGTGAATACCCATGGATATTATCCAACTGTTTTGAGCAGAGAACACATGGAATCAATGTGATTCCTTATAGATCTTTGGTGCCTTGAATGTTTCATGAATATTTAGTGTTTAAATTGGATCTTCCATCCCTTCCTATCTATATATTTAGTATAGAGATGCTCTACCAATTTAGTGACATCTAACATTTTCTGTAATAGTCTTACCAAGTTGGGAAAAAAATAGCCTATATATGTAATTTAAAGAGGAGAGATGTATTTTGGCTGACAAGTTTTGGTCGGTTCAGTTCATGGTTGGCTGGCTCCCAGCTAGAACTGGCATGGTGGAAGGGCCTGGCAGAGGAAAGCTGCTAATTTCATGGCATACAGGAGGCAGAGAAATTAGAAAGGAGTCTAATGGTGATAGGAATACATCCTCCTGGCTCTTGTCTCCAGTTACTTGCATCTTCTAAACAGTTCATTTCTCTGAACACAAGAGATTTTGGGGGAACATTTTAGATCTAAATTGTAACTAATTCTGTTTCTGACCCTTAGAGACCAATGTACATCTCATTATGTAAAGTGCACTTAATCCTTCTCAAAGAATTGCCAAAGTCTTAACAGTTCCAGCCTTGCTGAAAAGCTCAAGTTCAAAATCTCCTCTGAGACTTAAGGCAAACTTTTACCTGTCAGTCTCCATAAAATATCAAGAAGTTAAGTACTTTTAATATACAATGACATGGGGTAAATAGTCCCATTCGTACAGGAAGGAATATGAAGATAGAGTGGAATTGGCCCAAAGAAAGATAGAAAATTAGCAGGGAAAACATCAAATCCTGTAGCTCTATGTCCAGTACTGAGGGCAAATTGTGGTGAGTTGTGAGCACTAAAGGGCTTGGGCAGCCCTGCCCCAATGACCTTACAAGTCACAGACCACATGACCTCTCTTGGGGTGGCTTTGCTCACTGCCCACAGTCTTCCTCAGCAGACATCCAACGGTTCTGGCATCTCCCACTTCTTGAGGTCTCCACTACACCTTTGGCTTCACTGTTAACACTGTTAACACATCCATCACCCTGTCAGGGGCTTTTGGAAGGGTCTGACCCTGTCACATATTTTTGCCATGCCTTGTGAAATCTGAGTGGGAATCCCCAAGACACCACAACTCTTCTATTCTGCATGCCTGAAAAATCAGTACAACCTAGATAACACCACTGTCTGTTACTTCTTGAGCAGTAACCTGATCCTTTGATCATGACTCCAGTGGCCTCCAAGTGACCTCTGAGTCAGAGAAACACTTCCTAGGTATCCCTGAATGAGCAAGGCTCCCTGGGGGTGTCTTCTCAAAGCAAAGTTTTTCAGAGGAGTTTACCTTCTTTTACATCTTGAGACTTGAAGGGTGAAGTCTGGTCATTTCTTGAGATGCTCTGAAGGCAACTTTCCTGTTTTCCTAAGGCAAATTTTCTATTTCCTGATCTTTTTTGCAACAGTGCTATCTTTGGTCCCAGCTTTGTGGGTGGTCTCTTTCTGGTGAAACTGCAAACTTTTCACATCTTTTAGTTCTGCTTTTTCCTCTTGATTCTCACCATAAAGCTGGATAAAAACAGCCAGCAATACCCATGCCACATCCTGAATGTTGAGCTGCCTTGATGTTTCCTCCACTAGATTAGTTAGTCCACTGTCTTTAAGTTCAGCCTTAATCAAATTCTTAGAATATGGGCAAAATGTGGACACATTCTTTGCCAGAATGTAACACACCATAATACAGTTCTCATTCCCAACTGAAACCTCATGAACCTGACCATTAGTCTTTGTATTCCTATGAGCACTCTAGTCTTCTGCACTCCAACCAGAATTCACCATCAAACTCCACTTATAACATTAAGTTCTCTCTAGCTGGCATCTACAAACCTTTCCAAAGTCCTTACACAAACCAGTTGCAAAGGCTTTTTATCTTTTTTTTTTAATAGCAAGAATCAAACTCAGGACCTCATGCTTGCCAGGCAGGCTCTGTGTTCCTGAGCTATATCCCTGGCTTCAAAGGCTTTTTAACCATGTGGCCAAGTACAGTCACAGCAATGACTCTACCTCTCTTTTACCAATTTTCTGCATTAGTCATTTTCCTATAATTAGCACAAATTCCCAACATCCACAAATTAAAGAAGAAAATGTTCATTTTGGCTCATAATGTCAGATGGTTCATTTCAAAATTGCCTGTCTCCAAGGTAGAATGACATGACAGAATGGCATGGTGAGGAAAGCTGCTCATGCCACAGGAGCCAGAAAGCAGAGACATAAAGGAGGGTCCAAGGACAAAAATATACCCTTCCAGTTGATGCACCAAGTAACCCACTTCTAACCATACCCCCATCTCTTAATAGCACATAAAGACATGAACTCATCAATTGACAAATCCACTGGTAAATATAAGGTTCATCGTGATTTAATTATCATCTGAAAGCCCCACCCTCTGAATACATGAGACTTCTGTGGGACTCTGTTTTAGTGTGCTCATTTAAAAAAATTTTTTTTTGTTAGTACACATTTGCAGTATGTAATGATTGCATTCATCGTGGGGAGTTGGTACATGTATATAACACATCTTAAGTCTTTTCACTTCCCTCTCGCTGTTCCCCTCCCTCTATTTCTTGGTCTCATTTCCATCTGCAAAAATCTGTCCCCGAGTTTCCCATTATCTATCTTGCATTTTGCTTTTTAAATTATTTATATTTTGGGTTTCTCATATAAAAGAATCATGAGCTATTTAAGCTTGCATACTTGATTTATTTCACTTAGATTACTATCTCAAGGTGTATCCATTTTCCTCTAAATGACCTAAATTTATCCTTCTTTCTTACAGTGTAGTACTCCATGTATAAAAATACCCCATTTTCTTTATCCATTCATCTGTCGGTGGACATAGGCCACTTCCAAGACTTAGGTATTCTCTGATAAACATTGTCTCAAGATAAAAAGTAAAAAAAAAATCTGGAGATGTACTTCAGTGTGAAATCCCTGGGTTTAATACTTAGTACCACAAAGCAAACAAGCAAATGAAAAACACCATCAACAACATAGTGTATTCATTATAAATAAATTACGGAGGAAATAGATCCTGTGCCATGATTATGATTTGTACCAACAGCAATAATTTGGTTTCATAGGCCTTGTCTTACTAATGAATTCCATCCAAATTACCAACACAGATTATAACTAAGAATCACCACTTCTTTTTTTATTCTTTGAGTGTTTACAGTCTTATGGATGTTATCACTAATATCAGTTCAATAAAGAATATTGCGTTACATATTCAGGATACCATTGGCTGTATCAGCACACAAGAGACAAACATTATACAGCGCAGAGGTCAACAACATTCACAAATAAAACAGAAAGTCTCCAAACCCAAAAGAGCAGCATATAGCTCTTTAGAATAATGAATGTTACATTTATCATTATACAAATCACTGAGCTTGCTAAAAGAATGAAAAGGTTATCAGAAGAAGGCATTTTACCGTGTAGTAAAGTCACAGGGAGAACTTCATGGTTTAGATACTAGTTGAAATATACTTAAAAATAAAATGGCTAGGATTTCTAAAGTAATAAGGGAAGGGGTGGTGGTGGAGGGAAAGAGTGATTCCTTCAAGCAGCGAGAAAATATTAGCTTAGATAAGGAGCTTGGAGGTGGAGGGACAACAAACCCTAATTTTCAGGTTAGAATATTAAGAGAACACTATCAATTTTAAAAATAAATGAAAAGAAAGCATACATGGGAATGGGGTGGTCAAGGTGGTCAGGAATTTAAAGATAATTTAATTTTAAATTTCTTAGCAATCATGTTTATCCAAAGAGAAGAGATGATATTAGGGTGAATTTTAAGGATAAATTTAAGAACCCTTGATGACTTAACATTTAGGTTGTGTGGTTTCTTCCTAATTTCTTGATTATCAGATTGGTTACTTTCATTAGTTTCCATGAAGTAAACTGAACTAGCATTATGGCCTCTGAAATATACAAGTACCATCTAGCGGCAAAAGAAGGTAATCACAAGAATGGAATTACGTGGAAAATATTTACAGTACTGTACTTGTTTATATAATAGTTAATTAATAACAGAGGGTCGTGTTCTAGTTGGATAAGAAAATAAAGTAGTTGGAAGTGACAAAAACGCTTGATTACTGGATTAAGAGACACTGTCATCAGATAATAATGGATTACGGATAAAGATTTTATTTAAAAATTTCGTATCAGGTACTGAACATCAGATTATGTTTTGGGAATGAACCTTGAAGCAGGAACTATTTGAGTTGGAGAGAGAACTGAGAAAAGAAAAGTCAGTGCAAGCGAGGACAAGGCTAATACACTGAAGATAAGCAGTATTCTTCGAGAATGTTCTCTCCTTCATGATTGCCTAACTCTTACTTAGCCTTCAAAGTCTAATTTAGATATGGGTTCCTCTGGACAACGTTCCTTGATCTCCCCCCTCCCTAGATCTGTTTTAGAGGAGTCATTAATATCTGGATATGGACTACCATTCCTGGGTGCTGGTTACTATACTCCACAGTCACTTGCTGTTTTATATCCCTAATAACAGTCTATACTGCTGAACAGCTGGTACCATGTCTGTTTCATTTATTATTGTACCACAAATATTTATGATAGTACCTCACATATACTAGGCCCTTCACAAATACTGAGTGGACAGATTAGTGAAAAGAGTAACTATGATGGAAATGTGCCAGACACAAATATCATAATATAATATTAATAAGCTTAAATGAAAAAAAATTCCAAGCATTATTTGCAGAACAAAGTTTTTTCCCTCATATATCGATTCCCTTTATTATTTCCATTAATTTGTAATCTCTTGTGCTTTTTAGTTTCCAGAGTATTTACCTTGTATCTCAATGATAGAAAAATAATGTGTAGTTCACAATGTCATAGAGATTACAGATTACATGTAAAACAAAGAACAAAGTCACACATAGTATGTGCTGAACAGTTGGATTTTATTATTTCACACATCTCATCTTGTGAACTCACTGAAGCAACCAAGAAAATAAGAGAGAATAATACATGAAAACAAACTATTTTGCATAATATGGAATAATGAAGTTGTATCAGTTGCTGGATTTATGAACTCAAAATATTTAAGTATTACTTTATTGTCCTTTCCGTGACATCATGTTACTTACCTATAGGGAGAAAAGTAAAAGAGTGATAGTTGGATGCTAAAAATTAATGGTGCTACAAAACACTCACACACAAAAGTTATAAAGAGTATATTCATTTTATTTTCTGCTATAACCAATTGCCACAGCTTTAGTGATGTACAACAACAGAAACTTAGCATACAGGTTTGAAAGTTAGAAGCCTAATGTGAAACTCTCTGTGGAATAAAATCGAGGTGTTAGTAAAGAATCGTTCCTTTCCGGAGGCTGTGGTGGAGGATGTGTTTCCTTGCCCTTTACACCTTGAAAAGACCATCACTATTCCTTTCTTCCTTTTTGTACCAACACTGACGGGTTGAATTCTCTTCCCTTTGAACCATTTTGGCCTCCTCTTACGGATGAATTTTAAGAAACAGAATGATTTAACTTTTAGGTTTCATACTCTCTTAATACTCTGATCCTCCGATTGGTTAGTTTCATTAATTTCTGGGAAGGTAAGTGTCAGTCGGCATTTTTTCCAACTTTCCCTTTCACATATAGGGACACTTCTGATTATATTTGTTTCTCCAGGATAATTGAGGATAGCCTCTCTATTTTAAGGTCAGCTGATTAACAAAATTAATTTCAGCCATAAAATTAATCCCGTTTTCCCACACAAGGTAGCATCTTTGAAGGCTCCCAGGATTAGGATGTGGACATCTTTGTAGGTTGTTATTCTTCTTATTCTAGGGAATAATGGACTCTGAGGGAATAGTGGTAGGGGATGAAAGGAAAGAGGCAAGGTGAGGATACTGTTTTCAAATGGATGTGTGTATATGCTTCTTGTGATATATTATTAACTCACATCAGTCTTGGCAAACACTAAAATGTCTAGATGTTTCATATATGAACTAACTAGAATCTGTCCAATTTTGTGTGTAGTTTTATCATCCAACGTGAATGTAGGAATTTTCATTTATTTCAGTTAAATTTTCTTTTGAATTTTGTGATTAAGCATCTTTTCACTTTTTACAGTTTCTGGTAACCTACCAGCAATGGGTCTTAGGTTACCCGTAAACAGCTGTGGGATACAATTTGTGCCTGGAAACATGAACTTATTTGAAACAGATAGGTGTTCTCTTACTATGGCCTCATCTATCTCAAGTTTCAGTTCTCTTTCTACATTGTGGCAGCTCTACCAATTTAAAGTCCATTTTCTTTCCCAAAGTAGGAAAAAAGACACAAATCGACTCAAGTCTCTCATTACCTTTTTCTCTTAGGTATAAACTATTTCTCCATCTTTTCCTCTTGAAGTTAATGGTAACTGTAGCTCTCAATGAATTCTCTATAGCACTTTTCAATTTGCGTCATATAACTTAACAGTGGAACAAGTATTGCCCATTGCTCACTTTTCATGGTTTGTTTTTGAAATGGGGTCTCACTCTGGGCTCCAGTGATCCCCCTGTCTCAGCCTCCTCTGTGCTGAGATTACAGATGCACACCACCACCCCTCGCTTAATGATTTTTAATTATTATTTTTTACTCTTGTAGGATAATTATTGATATTCTCTTCTTTTACCTTTTCTGGTTGCTGTTCACTTGGAAAGTTGGAGTTTTTACTAAGGAAGAATGCCAGGTTGTTTGACAAAAACTTGTTGGGAGGTAGAGGTTTTTATTTTTGAGACAGTTTTTCTATGTGGCGCAGACTGACCTCAAAATGACCATCCTCCTGCCTCATCCTTCCAAGCACTATGATTGCAAGTGTATCCCTACATGCCTCACTGAGTGGTTGAATTTTAAATACAGTTTTCATTATAGACCTCAAATATCAGTGTCCTTGACTAAATTTGTGGGGAAATAAAAAATATTAAATATGTGAAATTATTTTTTGTAATAGAAACAGTAACAACAGTATTAGTAATATCAATAAAAATCAAACTAAAATTATCATCAGAAGCCATTCCTTTTGTCTATCCCTCTCTGTTGTAACCTTCCACAAATTACTGATCATTTCCCTAAGCTATTTAATAGCAACATCAGCCAAATTTGGTATGGCGGTGTGGAATTCTAGTGTTAAAGATACTTGATTCCCTTTCTACTCTGTCAGCCAAGTTTGTGTTCTGTCTTGTCTCATTCTAGACAAAGGTACCAATTTGAAATTCTTTGAAATTATACCTATTTAAACCCTGAATTTAGAAACCACACCACTTCTCTAGGCATCTTTCTTAGTTTGTAGAAGTGATATTGAAAAACGAATAGTAATAGTGCTTAATAACAGACTTTAAAATAGTACATGTAATTTTCAATGTACAAAGATACCTCAGTTCACAAACTTAATTCTATGAATTTCATCACAGAATTTGTTCCATGATTCTGATTGCAACCGAATTCCAAGCACATACACACCCAAACCATTGAAAGAATTAAGTTCGTGAACTGAGGTACCACAGTATTGGTAATCATGCAAAACACTGTACTGACTTGATGTTTGAAAAAGTGGCTATAATGATGTAGTAATTTTGCCTTTAATATTTTCAAAAATGGCTAGGAAACCCATAGCAATAAAGCTTTGAAGTCTAGAAAGGAAAAAGGGGAGTCCCTTGTTCACAGTGGGAGTCTAGGTTGCAAGTTGGTATTTAGGGTAGCAAGACTTATTCTCTTCTTTCACATTAGTTATTGTTGAAATTCCAGTTCATAGTTAATTTTGTACCGCTAAGCAGCTTGTTAAATCTCAGGCTACAGTCCTTATGATCTATGTATTCTCATGTGACTTATTTGTCTAAAAGATCTACTAATGAGATGTGGGGATTTGGGTTGCATCCATGACAACCAAGCAATATGGCTTGTTTCTATTTCCTAGATACAGAGACTCAGAAAGGAACATCATCCCTTCAACTGCTTATTTAGTATTAACCCCTGACAACAACAGAAATTTATATTCAGATGATGTGGCCAACTTGTTTATAAGATATAAGCGGTCTGATAACTAGTCTGTAAAGAGACAGTAAAACAGTTCATTGCCCATATATCAATTTGGCAATCTTTCTTTATTAAAAGTTCTTGTTTAGTACTGTTATTCTTGCAACCCTATTACTGTCATAATGTTGCCATTGTCCTTTAAGAAGACATTGATGTCTTTTTCTATGACTAGGTAGATTTTGTGGAGTGAGTAGTCAAATTCTTCAGGGATAATACTGGTGATATTTGCGTATGCTTTCTTGTACATTTTTTCTCATCAATAGTATTACCAACATTTACTATTTACTATGATGCTTAGACTTAGAAATTTAAATTGTCAGAAGAAATTGCTTTTAGATTTAAACTACTTAGAATTTAAATGAAGAGCTAGCATATCAGTAATGTGAGCAAGATGGCAGCATGTGTACAGTGAAGAGGAAACAGAGTGGTATTATATTCTCAGTAATAGAGATTTCAGGAGAATAGGTTTTGGTCTTACCATCTTCAAGATTGGAAGTGTTACGCAGATAGAATGAGTGACAGAGAACACTATAAGAGACTCAGGAAATCGCTGCCTGGAATAGTGGTAGAAATGATGGGTAGATTTTTGGAAATTGCAACAAATTAAGGCTATCAATGAGTATTGGAAAGTTGGATTAAAAGTAAAATTCAATAACATTGTAACAAGTTTATCTTTGATCTACACTTATTTACCCAAATATATGCCATTGAGCAAGCATCCTTCTAAACTTGTAACAAAAATGTTTTTCATATTTCACAACTAGACAAAATATATGATTCTTATTTGCTTTCTTTGGTTTTCTTTTTTCTTTTCTTTTTTTTTTCTTTGGTTTTCTGGTGCAGTTCCTGGAGTGTTTTCTCTCCCTTACCCCCACTCTCCTTTCCAGATCTTTTCATCATCTTGTATCCTGATGAACTTCTTTGCATTTCCTATTTAAGGCATATTTAGTAAGATAAGTAAAACAATACTGACTCCTTGACTTTTTTTTTCTTTGTAAAACTCAGTACTATGAACGTTGGAGAAATTTGGTTTAAATTTGAGAAGCAGAAAAAAGAGCAACAGAATTTTTTAAAAAAGTCTCTAAAAACAACCGTGCATAGAAATATGGACAGGAAAATATGTAGTCAGTGTTGTGAACTCTTCTTACCTCTGAAACCACTACCTTACTTGAATCCCTCTCTCCTTGAGATAGGGTCTTACTAACCTGTCCAGGCTGTCCTCGACTTGCAATCCTTCTGCCTCAGTCTCCCAAGTAGCTATGCTAACAAGTTTTTGTCACCACGTGCATCACTATATAGCATTTTTAGCAAAGGTAAATGTGATACACAACCTCCGGCAGATGCATCCCTTTGGGAAAATTCCAGATGCGCCACCTTCCCAGACTTTCTGGAGGACACTTCAGGAACTAAGAGCACCCTCAATGATCGGAAGTCTTAGACTGGCGAAGGGAAGACCGGGGTTACAGAACGAGGACGCGGAACGCAGGCGCTGTGGCCAGAGGGGAAGGGACGCGGAGAGGCGCCGCACGCCCGGAAACGGGATGGGGAGGATTCCTAAAACTAGAGTGATTAGAAAGGCACAGGAGGCCAAGGTGGAGGATCAGAGTCACTCGCTAGGCGGCGGCGGGACTCTGATTTAAACCTGAGTCCTGATTTCAAAGCGCGTTGATTCTACCGGCGCCTCGGAGGAGAGCGCGGCGCGATCCCCACGGAGGAGACGGATCCCAGGTCCCCAGGGTGAGAAGCTGGGAGGCCCGGCTCTCCAGGCTCGGGTGATTGACAGGCGCGCGGGGACCCGTGACAGCGCGCCCTCTCGTCCCGCCCCCTAGCAGCCCCGCCCCCAGGTGCGCCGGGAGCGCGCGCGTCCGTCCTGCCCCGCCCCTCGGAGCCTGCGGAGCCCGGGCTCAGGTGCGTGCCGCCGGAGGCTGCGGACAGTTCGGCGCCCAGGGCTCTCCGCGCGGGCGCGCTGCCGGCCGGGCCTGCGTCAGGGGGCGCGCGGGGCCGAGCGGCGGGGGCGCGCCCGCGAGCCGCGTCCGCACGCAGCTGAGACCTCCGTCGCTAGGGGCCTGCGGCGCTGCGGCGGCGGCCCTGAGGTGAGGGGCGGCGCGGCGGGCAGCGGCTGCGGAGGCCTGCCTGCCTCTGGCGAGCCGCCTCTGTGGGCTGAAGGGCCGAGGGCGGGCGCGGCGGCGGGCGGGACGAGGAGTCGGGGTCTGGGTCCGGGGTGCGGGGTGCGGGGTGCGGGGTGCGGGGTACCGGGTGCCGCGGCCCGGGAGTGGACGAGGGAGAGCGCGGTCCGCCCTCGCGTGGGTCGGGGTGCCGCGGAGCCCGGGGTCTGGGAGCGGGCGCGGGCCGGGCCGCCCGCGAGGTGACCACCGCCAGGCTGCAGGTGGTGGACGCGGCCGTCCGCGCCGGAGCATCCTTGCGAGGGAGCGTGTAGGAGATTTGCTCGGAGGAGCAGGACGATTCGCCCTCTTTTTTTGGGGGGGGGTGTCATGTGTTAAAAGGAGTCGGGGAGAGGAACCCTGGCGCAGATCTGGCGACCCAGTTCCTGGGGGGCTACCCAGATTCCCGAAACCAGAGTGCGGACGGAAAACGCGGTGGCGGGAGGCACTGGGCTGGGCTTGAGGTGCTCCTGGCCGAGGGTTTCCACGGGCTCTTTAGGCTTGGATTTACCTGTTAAATAGGCGGCAGAGGGGGACCCACACTTTATTTTTACTTTCTGCTGAGGACGTTTTAAGAGTAGAAAAGGAGTATTTGTTGGACTCTAGCTATATAGCCCAAGCTCTGTATTATCTCTTTTAATCCTAGCAGCAACTCAGAGGTTGGAGATGTTTTTCTAGTTGGGCAGAAATGGGTTGGTTTCAGAAAGATTAAGTAGTTTGTTAAGGTCTCAGCCAGTAAAAAGGTGGACCTGAAATTTAGCTTAAGTATGCTTGACTCTTTAATTATGGTATTTTATCTACTATGTTTTATGTTTGTCCAAAAAGCACTGATATTGAGATATCTATCTATCTATCTATCTATCTATCTATCTATCTAGATACAGAGATATGTTAGGGAAGACTCCGTAGGAGAGAACATTAATAGGTCAGTTAGGACCTCTAGGGCATTTGGGTTAAAATCAGACTAAAGAAGCATTAATCTTTGAAAGTGGAATGTGTAAAACTTCAAATGAAATCTTACATTTAGAATAAGGCCAAGTTTACTAATATATTACTCATTTGTTGTGTATCTCCTTATATTCCAGATGCTATTCTTTGCGCCGAGTGCCAAAATGAATACATTTCGTAATGTCTGTTCTTAAATTTGAGAGCTTATATAAAAAAAGTCATGTTTTGCTGTGGCATAGTCTTCACTAGTGTGTGAATTAATAGGATTAAAATAGTTTTAAGCACAAGCTTTTAGGAGCCTATTATACATAAAAAAATTACGGGTAACTCGTCATATGAGTGCCACTGCATAGTTATTGTCAGCAAGATACTAAATTTAGGTTATATTGTATTGACAGTACCTTGTATTATTGGTGCACCATCTTCAATAGTTTTTAAAATATTAACGAAGAAATCGTTTTTAATTTGTCTCCTATTCAAAGACTCATTTTATAAATCAAGAAGCCAGGAATGTAGCTGGGTACGAATTTCTTTCTTGTGCCAGGTAGGGTCTTAGTCCCTTCTTAAAAAAAAAAAAGGCTTAATTAAAAAGTAGCTAATTCCAGATTGCATTTGGAGCTTTCATGGTTCAGAGTTCTAATGAAAACAGTCTTGAGTGAGGCAAAGATGATAAATTATTGAAATGTACATTATTTTGGGCACAGATGTGTATAGGTAGAAAAAATAGGAGATTTCTGAAATTTCTCTTGACTGCTTCCATTTCTCAATGAACTGGGAATCAAGGTCACAGTATGAGAGAGATGCTGTGAACAGACAGGAGGTTTGGGAATGGGCCAATGAATGGACTGGTGAAATGTAATTGCCAGAATTTAAGCACCTTGAGGTGTAAAAGTGCAGTAGAGGAAATAGAGGGTGCTTTCTGTGGGTTTACAAGAAGGGGTGTTAATTTCCCGTACGTAGTACTTCATAATTCATTTCCAGTGCCTGTCTTTATAGTGACATCTAGGTCAGACAGCTTTGCATTGAGCTTCTCCATATTGCAGATTATTGTATCGTTCTTTATATAAATCAGACTCTATAGAGTGTAGCTTTGTCACAGTTTTCTCCCTGCATGGAAAGTGTTTCAGTCTTTTGCAAACTTTTCCCTCAACTGAAATTAGAGTATTATATTCAATTTTTGTCTCTTAAGTCAGTGATAGTGTCACACATTTTTTGCCCTCTCATGTTTGGTGAATAAATCCTTCAGTGAGTAATATTTTAGGTTTTGCCGACCGTATGGTGCCTGTGTATATAACTTGACTATATTGTAGCACAAAAGGAATCATAGACAATACTTGAATAAATAAACATGACTGGATTCCAAGAATACTTTATTTATATAAACTGAAATTTGAATTTTATGTAATCTGTACCTGTCACAAGGTGTTGTTTTTGTCAACCATTTAAAAATGCAGAAACATTGTTAATTCATAGGTTGTGCAAAATAGGCTGTGGGCTAGATTTAGCTTCCAACTGCTCCTCTTAGTTTGCAGATCTGTAAGGATTCTCAGGAAGCCTTGATAAAGGAATTTGCAGTAAGATAATATTGGTTGTAATATTGCCATTGGTGGTAGAGAAGCAAACATAAATAAAGTCTTCATTAAGGGTCTCATAAGGTTCAAGACCATGACATACAAAAAATCTGAAGGTGTTATAGCAATTGTAATTACATTATGTACTGGTGGTGTTATAGCAACTGTAATTACATTATGTACTGTGTGTACAAGTTAAAAAAAAAAAAGGAGTGATAATCACCCTATGTGGATCAGAAGTGATTTTAGTCAACTTTTGGAGTTAAGACAATTCCTTTCAGTTAAGAGTATTTTCGGTAGTCAAGGATGCTAAGATGATGACTGATACATCTCTTACTAGGATTGTTCTGAACATCAGAATGACTCAATCTCTTTATTTACAGGTTATAATTTTCTAACACAAACATTTTTAAAAAACTTACATCTGTGCATGTAAAAATATGTTGATTTTCTAGGTTACTTTATCTGCTACGTAATGAAATAGGATAGTTCTGCAGATATTTAGTGCCTCTTCAGAGCTGTGTTGTGAATTGTTATACTAAAATACTGACAGAGATAATGGCAACATTAGATAAGTGATGAATTTCTTTTGAAAAACTTATGGATAGGCTTTTTTAAGAAAAGCCGTACTTTTAATAAATGTGGTAACTATAGTGATAGGAATGTACCGGATTTAAAAATTATTTCAGTTTTCAGATTTCTTCTGTTATTTCATTTCCATGTTCCCCAATTGCTTTTTCCTTAGTTACCTTGTTCTCTCATGAATGTAATACTCTCTGTTATTTCTTTGTAGATATTACACTACTTTTATATATAGTATTGATCCATATGTATAATTACTTGCCATTTATCATGTTCCATTTGCGTTTTACATGTATTAATTCTTTTAGTCATTTTAACAACCCTAAGACTTGTGGGTACTATTACTACTCGTTTTTACCAATGACAAAACTTAGGCACAAAAAAGTTAAATAACTTGTCCAAGTTTCACAGCTGTCAAATGGCAAGAGGCAGAATGTTTAGTTGGTTTGATTCCAAAGGTTACATTCTTAAACATCACAGTATGCCACTTCAAGCATTACTCTGTTAGTTGTTGGGTTGGCTGATTTTGGTTCCTCTTGCTTAGCCTGTTTTTGGTTGTGAGAATCTGATTCCAGCCATCTTAGTTAACTGAAAATACACTGGGAAGCTAATAGGGCATTTCACCTACCCCAAGGAGGAGAAATCAAGTTTTGAGCATAGTATGCCTCATTCAGAAAAAGCTTAGTAACAGAATGGATATATTTTCTTAAATATTATTGTTGGTGTAATTCAGTTCCCATACTTCCAGTGGAGAATTTATCCAACATGGATCAAGAGTGGCCATAGTGGTGTCCTTTTGTGTGTGTGTTGGAATGGTATATGGTGAGGGAAGCTTTGTTTTTTTTTTTTAAAAAATCTTTGGGTAAGGGGTGGGATGAGGGGTGGGTACCTTTACAAACTTCAGACAAGACTTTTGGAAACTCAGCTTTGAGTTTAGGGAGCAGTTCTTAAGGAAGTAAGAATATTGTGAATCCATGAACTACTCTCTCGATAAAACTATCTAAAAATAACTAAACTTTCAGCACTCCACTTGAATTAATAATTTAGTGTATCTACTAAAACAATGTGTTTTGGCAGACAACTTGAGAACGTCCGTGCGGCTCTTCGTTAGTGTTTCTGTGTTTGTCTTGTATCAAATCATGTTGGAATGAGTGTGGTTTTTCTTTTCTTTTTTTGGCCTAGAGATGATTATCACTCTACTCTGCTTTTGTTTTGCTATTTTTCATTTTCTGTGTAATATGTCCAATATGTTTATTTGTTTTCATTTTTTTTTACTACACAAGTAATATGTATTAGTGAGAAATACAAGAAAGGTAAAAAGAAAATAAAAATTTTCAGCAATCCTATTGTTAATTAAAAAAATTTTGTTTTCTAAGTTCAGCTTGGTGATGGAGGCCTGTAAGCTTAGCATTTAGGAAAATTGCAAATTTGATCCTAATCTGGGCAATTTGTCAATTCAGCAAGAATGTCTCAAAATAAAAAATGAGCTGGGAATGTCACTCAGGTATGAAAGTCCTGGGTTACATCCCCAGTACCACCAAAACTTTTTAATCTAATTTTTCTTCTGTACGTAGAAAAAGGATTCTCATTTAAGCCACTCCCCTCCCCCCTTTCTTTCTTTCATTCTTTCTTTGGAAATGAAGAACTGTCTCTACCCTATTGCTGGCTGTTCTGTCTAAGTAGAGACAGGGAGTTTAGAACAGGTAGTCCTTGTTTTGGTGGAGTCATAGCAGCTTATCAGTGGCCCTTATTAGGTTTATATAAAACAAGGCAGCACTAATTGCTCTAAAAGAAGGTTTAACAGGACCTTCTTTGAATCTTCCCAAGCTTGTTTCAGTATAGAATGCAGAAACTAATTTTCCTATTTCTCCTGCCAAAACCAGAGGTTATCTTCTGACACTCTCTGTGACCTTGACCCCACTGGTCATGTATTCAGTTGGAGAATACCAAAGGAGAAAAACTAGTAAGTAAAAGTGGTGAGATACCTGCTGGCTTTGTGATATTTCAAGTTCTGGAGCTCTGGAGTTCTTCATGTCCTTAGTTTCAGCTATTCACTTTTTAAAATTTATTTATTTATTTATTTTAAAAACAAAAGGATAAAAATGATACAGAATGTCAACATAAAATAATAGGAAGTTAATACTAGTTAATATATTGCATATTGTTATCTTCAAAGTAGTTGTTCAGATTGCAAGATTTAGGAATGAAAAAAATGATCAGTCAATGAAAACACAGGCTGTTCTTTTTGATGAACTAACAGAGATTAATAGTATAGTTATCTATCTTGTATATATATATATACATACATACTCACATATACATATGTATGCATATATGCATATAATCTTTTCCCTTCTTTCTTTTCTCCTTTCCCCTATCCTAGTTGTTCTTTCCTTTTGTGTACTTTCTTTCCCTTTCATTTTCACAATATCTGTTGTACATTTTGGATCTTACTTACTTTTTCAGGTTTTTTTTTTGTTTGCTTGTTTTTAATTAAAACAAAAACACTAAATCTACTGGAAGACAAGGTAGGTAGAAATCTTGAAGACATAGGGGTAGGCAAAGAGTTCATGAACAAAACACAAACTGCAGCGGAAGTACTTTGTAGAATCAACAACTGGGATCTCATTAAAAAGTTTTTGCACATCAAAAGGAATCACCAACAGAGTGAAAAAACCCACAGAATGGGGAAAAATTTTAGCCAAGTGTCCCTTAGACAAAGGACTTATATCTAAAACATATAAAGAATTGAAAAACATCAGCTCCCTCAAATTCAAAGACCCAATCCAAAAATGGGCATCTGAGATCAACACCATTTGTATTTCAGATGAAGAAATACAAATGACAAATAAATACATGAAGAAATGTTCAACGTCACTGGTCATTTGAGAAATGCAAATTAAACCAACACTGAGGTTCCATATCCAGCAAGACTGGCCATCATCAAGAAATCACCCAGTAACAAATGTTGGTGGAGCTGTGGGGAAATAGGAATGCTTCTCCACTGTTGCTGGGAGTATAGACTGGTACAACCACTGTGAAAATCAGTGTTGAGATTCCTCAAAAAAGTAGAATTGGAGTCTCCTTCTGTAGAAGACCAAGAGGACAGCTCTCCTTGAATGCAGAACTATTACCTCTGCAGTATTTAAACTGAGCCCTGTCTATATGTACTGATATGTACAGAGCTGGGTGTGCTACTTCCTTCTCCCTTCAATTGGCTGTAAGTGATGGAAATAAGGCTAGCTAAGGTACTGATAAGTAATCTTTAAGGCCAGCAGACAATTTCCTGTTTCCTTGCATTGTGTTCCCTGTAGAACAGTTGAATGCAGTGGGATGGCAGAGCCAGTTAGCTCCAGGAATGTCAACTGGGCACAAGCCTCAAAATAAAGAGGCAATGACTTCCCAGGGTACTAACGTTTACATATCAGAAACTGAAGTAGCAGCCTCCTGAATTCATTCATATGCTATCCCAATCAAGAATATTGTGAAGATGCTTGTCCTCCACCTGGCTAGCTCAGCTCACCTTGCTCACATAATTCCTGCCATTCTCACTGTCAGTCATCCTTGAACTCCCTTCTTCATGAGGTAATAAATACTGAGAGGCCTTGGATCAGCGCCTTGGTCCATATATCCTCACTTGGATGGGACGTCAGACCCCTTGGCTGCTCTAACTTTGAATGTAGTATTTTTATACAATGAAGTGTTATTCAGCTATAAAAAAGGATAAACTTGAGGCTTTTATTTATTTATTTTTGTGATACTGAGGATTGAACTGAGTCCAAGGCCTTTACACTGAGCTACACCCTCAGTCATACTGAGCTACACCCTCAGTCATTTTTTATTTTGAGACAGGTTCTTGCTGAGTTACTAAATTCCCCAGTCTGGGTAACCTCCTGCCTCAGTCTCCCAGGGTACCGGCCATACCCAGCTTATTACTTTCTAGACTCCTCAAATTACTGGTTTATGGAATTTGTCTAGGTAGAAAGGCATCTTGAAGTATGTGTAACTTCATTTAAGTGGGACCAAAACACATTTTTGGCTCCAAAAGTGTACTTTTTATGTTGTGGTTCAAGGTTGGTTGTGGTTCAAGTTTGCTTTGTTTCATTTGGTTTTTCCTCTTTAATAGGGTGATCAAGAAAACATGGCCACTGCTATTAGAGAGGTGGGAGTTTGGAGGCAGACTAGAACATTGCTACTGAAGAATTACCTAGTTAAATGCAGGACTAAAAAAAGTAGTGTTCAGGTAAGTTAAAATAATCTTTTTTTGTCTTGTTGCAATTTATTTTGCTTTCATGTGTTCTATTTGTAAAACATGATTTTGCTGGTGGAATTTTTTTTTTGTTGTTGTTGTTGTAATTTTATCTTGTCTATTCTCTTTAATTTGCTTGGAAAGTAAAAGCTTGTTGTATTTGTGTTAGCCACAGGAAAATAACTGAATTACCTTGTGCTTCTAAATGTTAATACTTTTAATAATGATTATTAAATTTAGTTAATTTTTTAACAGCAGTACTTAATTTTGAGACTTAGCATTCCTAAACTTCTTCACATAGAACTTACAGTGAGTTACCCAGGAATAATTAAAACTACCATATGTCACAGATTTATTTCCTAACCTACACTACTTTCTTTTTGCAAAAGAGAGAACTCTAGTTAACTAGATAATAGTACTTTCAAAGGATGGGGATACATTATTTCCTGAAACCAGTGAACCACTGAATTGCAC
Organism: Cuniculus paca; assembly: GCA_004365215.1. NCBI lineage: Eukaryota > Metazoa > Chordata > Mammalia > Rodentia > Cuniculidae > Cuniculus > Cuniculus paca. Next base: position 20,656 of record RJWT010004134.1, read on the forward strand.
TATGAAATAATAGTTCATTTGTGCTATTGTTTCAGAATAGTAATTCAGTTTTAGTAATAAAATTTAGATATTATTAAAGCATAATTATAATTCATAATGAATAAGACTTTTATGGTTGTGCTTATAGGAATGTGTAGTAAGTTACTTTAAATAAAATATGAATAAATTTATTTTATATTGTCAGTGATCTAAGATGTTTAAAGATTATCTTTCATGTGACTTTAATTTATTATGTGACTTGAGTTTTAAAACATTCCCATGAAATAATATAGAGGAAAAATCATCTAATATGCCTATTGGACACTTAGCATAGTAATTCTTTTGGATAGAATTGCTTTTACTTTTTGTACAGAAGAAAGAATCATTTTTTCTTATGTTTTCTTAGTATTAGTTATATTATTTATATAAAGTCATGTTTTTTGCTGCCATTGTCATACTTTGTAATCACTTTGTTTCTTTTATTACAGGAAATTCTTTTTCCACTATTTTTTTTATTTTGGCTAATATTAATTAGCATGATGCATCCAAATAAAACATATGAAGAAGTACATGATAGAGAACTTCCTCCAATGGATAAATCTATTCTCTCAGACTTAGTACTTGGGTATACTCCAGTGACTAATATTACAAGCAACATCATGCAGAGAGTATCTACTGATTACCTTTCTGATGGTATTGTGATCTTATATATGTATTGTGTGTATAACGTATAGCTCCTTCAATACTTAGTGGCTTGTTTTACTGAGTAACTAACATCCTTAACTCCCAGATATGTGTTTTACAACCAGTATATAGTTTTACAAAAATACTAAAATCATTTAATTCTGTTGCTTTATGTTTCCTTGTGAAACACTAATTTATATTCCTGGCAGTACATGTATATTTTCATTGATTTTTGGACTATTTAAAAAACAATTTTTTGTACCATATAAAACATTTGAAGTCTCTGAGAAAACTTAAAGGAAGAACCAGAGAAAATGATAGACATGTATGACTAAGCAATAAAATGCTGAATTGTAGAAAATAACAGATTAGCACGTTGTTTTATATCTTATAGGACAGTTGCAATTACCTTCTACTAGTTATCATTATGTTGGTAGTGCGTTACTCATTGGATGATGTTAGTTACATTGGCTTCTTAGCTTAATGCTATTTAATATTTTTATCAAACATATCTTATTGACATATGTTTGTTAGGGTATTATATTAAACACAGATAACATGGATAGCCATAAAAATTTTGCATGCAAGCTCAAAAAAATTGATTAGAAATGTTGAAAATGAAATTCATCAGTAATTCTGAGTAGGAGGAGAGTATAAACTAAAAAATGCAAGTCATTGTATATTAATTTAGTAAATTCATATCTCTATATGTATATTTTTAAAGTTTTATCTTTTTAACAGTAGAACTACATACATACATGATGACCTCACTGATAGGATGTTGAACTAACACCTTCTTTATTCAGATCAATTCTGAAGTTCCATGTCTATATAAAGGTGTGGAAGATCATATTAAGAAACATTTGAATACTTTGTAATTTACAAAGAATTTCCCACGTTGTTGCTTTACTTGGTCTTTTTTTTTTTGCAGCACCGGGGATTGAACTCATGACCTTGCGCTTGCCGGGCAGGCGCTTAGACCACTGAGCTAGATCCCCAGCGCTTTACTTGGTCTTTACCAGTTGAACTCAGTGTGATTAGCTAGATACTGCAGATGAGAACATTAAAGTTTGGAGAGGTAAATCATTTACTGGTTCTCACACAGCCAGTAAATGGTGATGTTAGGTACCAGTCTGTATTTTTTTTCATTTCACAACATATTATGGAGGATTTTTAGTTTGCTTATAAATAAAACTGTGAGAAAGTATTTAAAAACTAGCCTTACCTAATATGAAAGGGTAATTACAGTATTTTTGCCATTTATTTTCTAAGAAAGTAATGAGCAATATTGGGTTTAACTGGCAAATTTTTTCAAAGAAGAGTTGCATTATAGTTACTAAAACATATTTTCTGAGCAAGATTAAGGAATTTTCTTCATAAAAACAAACACTTAAAAATAAAATATCTATTCATTTACCTTGGAGTTAATAATTTCATTTTGCAATAGATAAGAGTGTCTGAAAGTAAGCCTGCTGGTAGTGAATTTTAAAGAATTGAAATGATAGTAAAACTGTTTGGTATTAAACTTTAGTACAGTTGACTGAGTTTCTGAGAAATAGTGATCTGTTGATTAAATTTTGCTTATTTATATTATGCTTTGTCACATTCATAACATATCAGACTGATACATGGTATAGTAATCTGATGACAGTTTAGGATCTGTAATGTTAAACTGTTTCATTCACTAGTGGTATTTTCACGAGCACTTGTTTGGAGGTTCTAGCTGGGGAGTGCAAGCTGCTCCTGTACCTTGACCAAAAAACGGACCTCCTGTATCTGGGTGGTTGTCCTCTTTGACTGAGTGCACAGCTTCAGGAGGGGTGGACATGGAGCTGTGAGGCCGCCGAGCCAGCCACATCACGGAATCAACCCTGGCGATCAGTGGAGTGACAGATGTCACAGCCAGATCGCCCTCACATCCTAGTTGTATTTTCTTAGAAGAGCTATTTTCTAAGATGTTAGGGAGTAAAACAAAACTGCTTATAAAATATTTTACTGATCAAATGTAATCATAAAATTTTTCTACTATATTACAGTAACCTTTGTGATCTAACTATATTGTTATATTTATAGTCATAATTACTGAAGAATATACAAGTGAAGAAGAAATGCTAGCATCCAGTGTGTCTAAGTCCAGCGACTTTGTAGGTGTGGTTTTCAAAGACCTCATGTCCTATGAACTGCGTTTATTTCCTGATAAGATTCCAGTATCTTCTATTTATTTGAATTCAAGAGGTAAATAGTCCTAAATAATTACTGAAGTCAGTTAAATGGTTCTCCAAATTCATATGCAGAATTTGAAGTAGGTTCTAAATGTATCTGTACTCATATAAATGTGTTTTACCGTTACTTATATAACAGCCATTTTAATTTTAATACACTTATGTACGTATCAGTTGTAGTAGAATAAAGCAGACTTGTATCTTGAAGTATATATCTTCCTAAATCTGTGTTTTTTGTTTCTTCATGTAATTGTTTTCACTTATGCTGTAGTACAACTCTTTCAAACCTGGAGGTCCCACAGTTTTACATTTGAAACATGGAAGTCAGCCATTACTTGTTTAAACTTAGGAAGAGATATTATCAACCATAAATGTTACTGAATCAATGTTAAAGTTACTGTGCTATGCTAAATACTGAGTTTGTGACTGAATTCAAAAAAATTTTTATGGAAAATTCTTCTGCTTAGTTTTTTTGTTGGCTTTTTTGTATTTTTTTTTACTCTGGACTTGTCCTTGTGCCTGGAGGTTCTTTGAAACAAAGTCACCACAGAATGACTTACTTTAAAATAGAAGTGACTTGTTTTAAGTAACTGTGTTTATAATTAACTTCTCTTTTTACATTTTTATTCATTTGCCACTTAGTATCCTAACACATAACTGTTGTGTTTCAATTTTTCAAATAAATAATTAGGAATCTTATAGATATTATTTGTTATTTAAAGGGCAATAGCATATTTTCTTTGGCCCTATAGAAATTGATTGATTTTTACTTTGGTAACCCTCTGTGTTATCTTTATAAGAAAGTACTTATATGTTGTACAAAATCTGTATGTCTCTCATTTTTCTCCTCATAGCCGACTGTTCAAAATCATGTGAGGCTGCTCATTACTGGTCCTCAGGGTTCACAGTTTTACAGGCGTCTATAGATGCTGCCATAATTCAGGTAAATATGATAAGGAAAACTAGGCCATATTTTATTTTATTTTTATTTATTTGTTTATTTATTTATTTTTTGGTACCAGGGATCGAACTCATGACCTTGCACTTATGAGGCAAGTGCTTGAGCCACTGAGCTAAATCCCTGGCATAGGCCATATTTTATTTTATTTATTTATTTACTTTTTTCTTTTTTTTTTTTGTGGCACCGGGGATTGAACTCATGACCTCGTGATTGTCAGGCAGGCACTTAGGCCACTGAGCTAGATCCCCGGCCCGATAGGCCATATTTTAATATAACTATTTGCTCCTTTTTTTTTTTTTTGCACGACTGAGGATTGAGCTCAGAGCCTTTGCATTGAAGTACATTCTCAGACCCCTTTATATTTTTATTTTAAAACAGAATCTCACTAAATTTCCCAGGCTGGGCTTGAACTTGGTAACTTCCTACCTTAACCTCCCAAGTAGTTGGAATTATGTCCATGTGCTATTATTGCCTGATCATTATTTAATACTTTTTGTAGTCTACTTTTATTTGATAGTTATAAATATAGGATTCAAGCATGCAATATATATTCATCTACCATATTTACTGACCATAAATAATACTTATGAAAGACTTATACTTTTAGACATTTCCCTTTGAATACAAATAACTTAGTTTAAAGAAAGTGACTATGTTTATTATCTTTGTCACAATACATATTATACTTTATTTGACATGTGTTTAATATTTTAAAATTTATGTTCTAATATTAACCCCTTTAATGTTTAACAGCCCGGTGAGATTGCTGCTGTTACTATCCCATCATTTTAATATGAAATTGAAATATAGGGATATTAAGTAACTTTTCAAAACTCAGTTTATTAGTGGCAAAGTAGCACTTCATACTATGTCCTTTAATATACTGTGCACTATACATTGTGTCTAGATGTTTAAATTCTAAAGACATGCTTAGACCACATTTAATGTTCACATTTTGCACAACTCAAGCCATGAAATTTCATTTATTTTTAAAAAAATCTTAAAATGTTGCACATGGGTTAGATAGCAATAAGGTGAAATTCTCTTAGAACTTGAAGTGTTAGATGTAATCATACCTCATTTTTCCATGTTCCCCACAAATCTGTGAGTACTTTTTCTGTTTGCTTTTGCAGGTGAAATTAACTTAGTTAACAGTTGAAATTAATAAAATACTGGAATTTCAAAAATGCATGTTGACTATCTTCTCTGTTAAAATACTGAGTCTGCCAAAATGTAAACATCAGGAAAAGAAAAATGTGTATAAATATTTTAATACTAAATTTATTGAGACATCATGAGATTAATACAAGTTACCTTTGGTCTCGGCAATTACAAGAGGTGCTCAAAATGGTGGCCATTGGCTTCCCGACATTTCTTAGTACAGCAAACTGCTGAAGTGTGTATATATATGTATGTATGTATATATATATATTTTTTTGTGTGTGAACTCTATATATTCAAAGCATAGGAGTAGTGATTCAACTGGAATCATAATCTGAAAAGGAGACCTATATCTGTAGTTAGTATGTTATGTAATAAAATGATTACAATAATACTTCACTTGATAGGGTTGTAAGAACCTAATGAGATGGTTTATGTAGAGTTCTTAGAATCTCTTGTAGCAGGGTATAGATGTATTAGAGAAATGTAATACTATATGAATTCAATGGTAACAGACATGTAAAGATGTGAAATTTATACAGTTATAATTGTAGCATTTGGGTTTTGACCAAAGACTTTAGCTATCCACAGCCCAGCCACACTAGATGAATAGACAGGACAGATCTCAGTTTAGGAGTTCAATTGAATGTTAGTATCATACATCATAATTTTATTATTCTGTCCATATCTGCTTCAGGTGTAGGGTTTAGTTTTGTTTTTATGAGACTAGCTGGTCTCAGACTCACCATACTCTTTTTTTTGTTATTTTATTTAAAAAATTTTTTTTATTTTAAAGCAAACAAAACAAAATAAAACAGAACAAAGCACATCAGAACAGAACGATGCAAACAATACAGGACTTCAAAAAAGACAACAGGAAATCAACAGTGGCTACCACAGTGTCTCCTGTTTTCTTCAAAATGGTTGTTCATACATTCACACACAATAAATTCAAACAAAACAAAATAGTATAAAACCAATCAAAACAAAAGAATGAAAGCATTATAGGCCTTCAAAACTAGACAATAGGAAATCAACAATGACTACCATAATATCTCTTGTTTTCTTCAAAATAGCTGTCCATACCTTCTCACATACTTCAATCAAATAATAGAAAACAGACTAAAACCAATCAAGTCAAAGAATAAAAGCACTCACCATATTCTTGCTTCAGCCTCTTAAGTGCTGCCTCAGCTTCTTAAGTGCTGAGATTAAAGCATGTACCACCACACTCAGTTTATGTGCAGATTTGATTTGATTGATTGATTTTCACGTTTTTTGGAGACAGAGTCTCAATATGTCATTGAGGCTGGACTTGTACTCACTAGGTAGTCCAGGCTGGCCTGGAATTTCTGGTAATCTTTCTGCCTCAGCCTCCTGAGTGCTGGGGTTACTGCCATTTTCCACCACACGTGATTTTCATATACAGGTTTTAAAACTAGGCAGAAAGAGAAAATTTTAAAATAATCATAGGAACAATGACACTAGTAATTTCTAAGATACTCAGTTTTAAAGATACATGTTTTTATTAAGATGCATATAATTGCTTACTTAATTAAAATTTATACACTCACCAACTTCAAACTTTATGTATACTTCCAGAATGAATTAAAAGCAATACTCTGCATTGTACCAAGATTATTAACGATTCCTCACTTTAAGTGTATAGCTTTTGAGGATTTTATTTGTATAAGATTATTGAATAAATTTGGGGTATAATTGTTACATTTTATTAGGGGATATTCTGAACTAAGCTTATTTAATGTATTTATATTTTCTAATTATAGTTGAAGACGAATGTTTCTCTTTGGAAGGAGCTGGAGTCAACTAAAGCTGTTATTATGGGAGAAACTGCTGTCATAGAAATAGACATTTTTCCCAGAGGAGTGATTTTAATATACCTGGTTATAGCATTTTCACCTTTTGGATACTTTTTGGCCATTCATATTGTAGCAGAAAAAGAAAAAAAGTTAAAGGAATTTTTAAAGATAATGGGGCTTCATGACACTGCCTTTTGGTATGTTACTAAGTTTCTTATGTAGTGGATTGTCATACCAAGTTTCAGAATGATAATTTTTTAAGGTAGAATTTGAGATAAGTCAGCAAGCGTCAGCAATTAATTGGTGTGATTTAACATAAAGGAAGAAGAATGTGGAAAACTCATCTTGACAATATATTTATATTTTACTTCACATTTTGTTTGAATCCATAAGATAGGCTTAATGTATTTTGCTATATATTTTATTATGCAGAAGAGATGAGATTGTGGGAAGGTGGAAATTACCTGTTTTGGTCCTCTTCCAATATCATAGCATATGTATTATACTGAAAATTTGGTTAAAATGAATAAAGCCTGTGTAAAAGTATTATGTGGATATTTTTTTCTCTCCCAGAAAACCAGTTATTTGGGTGAATTAAGATGAATATGCAAATTATAGAGGAACAAATGAAAAAGTTTTCACTAGTGAGCTATAATGTTTCACTATTTTTATGCAATGATTATTTATAGAGGTATACATATTTATAAATAATTACAAGTATATTTTCCTTACTGTTCCCACTATGTAATAAGAAAATTTGTTTTAAGCTCATTTGGAGGGGGAAGGTTAATACTGTGTATGTAAGTTGCTATTACATAGTCTGTCTTACCAAATTTTATTCCACTTGGGTTAATTTAAGAATTAATTATAATTTTATAATTATAACTAATAATTTTACATAATGAAATTATTATGTATAACATTTTCTTTGTTCACTTTTATGGTATTTTAGAAGTGATTGGCTTTAAAGATGCATTGGGTCTTTAGAGTGTTTTGTATGGAAACAGTAAATGCAGACATACCAGTTTCTCAGGGGTTTCAGTTTGCGCCTTTAAAATGGTGAATTCAATTCTGTTAATATAGCTGGTTTTTAGTCCTAATTTGGTATTTTTGTTTTTGATACACATTAATTCATAATTTGCTAACTGGAAACAGTAAAAATAAAATGAAATCAAATACTATGACAATTCTGTTGAGCTCCGATTTGAAGAGAAATTTTGAGTAAAAATGGTGACCCCATTGTTGATCTCACTGATCTCACCTTATGTAAGTGTAGTAATTATGGAATTGATTGATAAAGAGTTGTTATTGTTGATAGTAACAAAAGCCATCAGAGGTTTAGTTATAGTACGTTTCATAAAGAAAATCATTAATTAATTCTAAGAAAGTCAGAAGTTTTGGGACTACTGAATTTTTGAAACTGTTAGATTTAAATCAATCATGAATTGTTATTTTTAAACTTTTTCATGTCTTTGAAACCAACCATTTTATATTTATATCAGTTCACATTTTTATCTATAACTTAATCAATACTGTATGCTTATAAGTATTAATTTCCAGTATGTGAATATGTATGGAGATAAATTGACAAGAATAAAACAGGTAAAAGAAATTTAAGCTTTTGTTTAGAATGGTTTTTGAACTGTTAAAGTCCATGCATTTGACCATACTTGTATTTGCCTTTTGATTTTAGGCTTTCCTGGGTTCTTCTGTATGCAAGTTTGATTTTTCTTATGTCCCTTCTTATGGCAGTCATTGCAACAGCTTCTTCATTATTTCCAAAAAGTAGCAGCTTTGTGATATTTTTACTTTTTTTCCTATATGGATTGTCATCTGTAAGTATTTTAACTTGAATTGAGAATAAAGAAGTGTCAAAATATTTAAGAACTTAACAAAATCTTTTTCTTTGGTTTAGTTATACTCAGTTTTCCATGAAAGCTATATTACTGATAAATTACTTAATAATAAATGATAAATTACTGATAAATTACTTAATAGTAAATGACATAGCATCTTTGTACTTCCATATGTTTAGAAAGTTAAAGACAGTCAGGGTTTAAATTTATCTTGTTTTTATGTTTTTTACAGTATTTTGAGTGTTGTTGAGTTTGTTTTTATTTTTATATAACCATGTTTGTAATTAAAACTATTTAGTACCATAGTTTCCCCCTGTCTTTTTATAAAATTCTGACTGCTCAAAATTAACATGTTATAGGATGATTATGTTTAAAAATATTTTTGTAAGTATAGGTCTTCAGCAGTCTTGATACTTACATGGCATATTGGCTGGATGCTAGCTATAGTGACCAGCCTCTGTTGTTAAGTGTTCCCAACTTTCATTCTGATTCATTTATACACCCATTCGTACCAGTTATTAAGTGTTTTGACTATTACCGCTACAGTTTAAAATGATAAATTACAAATACTGTAACTCTTAATTTCATATATAATTGCCAAATTTTATATCATATCATCAATTAGGTTTAAAGGATGTGTCCTGTATTTAAAAGCCTGTTGATGTATTGTTTTGTTCACTTATTTTACACGTCTAAGTGCAGAAACTTGAGGTTCTGTGGTTTCTATAGTGTAGATATGGTCGCATTTACCTATGATACAGATAAAATGCAATCTTAGTATTTATCAGATTAAATTTTTAAAATGTGTATTGCTGTTGGTATGAAAATATCTTACCGTGGCATTTAGAAATTATAATTGTATTTTGATAAATGTTTTTTCCAATGAAAATAGCTTATTTTTTCATGAAAAGAATTTGTTTCATCCAGTGTATATAAACAATGCATTAATCTTAATATTTTTACGTTATAGGTATTTTTTGCTTTAATGCTGACACCTCTTTTTAAAAAATCAAAACATGTGGGAATAGTTGAATTTTTTGTTACTGTGGCTTTTGGATTTGTTGGCCTTTTGATAGTTCTCATGGAAAGTTTTCCCAAATCGTTAGTATGGCTTTTAAGTCCTTTTTGTCAGTGTACTTTTTTGATTGGTATTGCACAGGTAGGTAATATGTTAATTTTGCATTCTCTAAAGTTCTACATCTTAGACTACCATCTTAGACTACCATCAGTATGACTTCTGATTTGTTAAAAAAATTACAGTTTTTAAAAAAAATGTTTTATTATGAAAAAGAAAAGATGTTTGAGTACTAGAGCACATTTAATGTCTACTTCTGTTTACATTTCTCTAATTAAGATTTTAAAAACCAGCCTGTTTTAAGTTCTTCACCTTCGTTGTAGAATTTTTCAAGTAATTTGTTTTGGTATGCTAACTCAGTTCATTAGAAGTGGTTAGTTTCAATGCCAAGTAATCTAGATTGCTCTATTGCTACCATTTGTAAATTTCAGAAGAAACAAAAGTGTGCATGGAGTAGAACAAATTTGCAGAAGTGAAATAAATAGACTTGGTGGATTTTATTGGTCTGGACTTTGTGGAATTGTCCTTTACCTGAACAGTATTTAGATTTATAAATTTTCCCTTACAGGTGTAGTCATGTTTTAAGTGAAAGGAATGGTATGAAAAACTGCTTTATATGCTAGAACGTAAATTTGATTAAGGTATAAAAGAAAAAAATATAATTTCTTAATACTGTATAAGAGAATACTAATGTGATTGACTAGAATATTCTGATTTTCGAGACTAAATTAAGATAGTATAAATAATATGTTAAATTTTAATTGCTTCAAAGCAGCTATAGTGGTACATGACTGTAATTTTAGCACTTGGGAGACTGAGGCAGGAGGAGTGCATGTTCAAGGCCAGTCTAGCTATATAATATGTTCAAGACTATCCTTGACTATAAAGTATAGCAAGTCCATGTCTCACGTCAAAACAAAACAAACCAAGCAACAAAAAATAAAAATTTCAATTGGTTGAAACCTTAGAACTATTACTGCTCATTTTTTGAGAGTCCACTGAATACCCCTTTTCTTAAGAAGGTAAAATTATACCTATATTTCTGTTCTGAGTGGTAGGGCCTTTCAATATGATTTAATTCATCTCCAATTTCACCAATAACAAGACTGAAATTCAGAATATAAAGTTTATTCACATAACAGCAAGGAAAGACCTGAGTGAGGTCTCAACCTCTGGTGGTCTTCTTTTTCCACTTCTCTATTTTGTCACATATTTCTATGAAGAATACTTTAATAATTGCATTAGTTTACTAAAATTTCTTGTCAGTGTTGAGATACTGAGCACAGTTTTATCCTCTGATGTTTGATTTATTTGTCTTCCATTTGAATAATAATCCTTTTGTTTGCTTTAGTTACTATTGATATCACATTGTACTTTTACTTAATTTGATTGGCATTACATTAGGACTAAATGCCCCAAGAGTTAATGTAGCGAAGTTTGAAATTATAGCATCAAAACATGATTGAAATGAATTTTTGTGATAAATTTCTTTGGTGACATCTTGTTTTTCTGATAAATTAGTATCATTTGTTTAGTCTGTTAAAAGCTCCATTTTGGTTATATAAGATATGATGAATAACAATTGTTGGCTTCTGCTTTTTTAATCATTATGATAGAATAAAGCTGGTATTCCTATTTTTCAGGTCATGCATTTAGAAGATTTCAATGAAGGTGCTTTATTTTACAATTTGACTGAAGGCCCATATCCTCTAATTATTACTGTTATCATGCTGGCACTTAATAGTATATTCTATGTTCTCCTGGCTATCTATCTTGATCAGGTCATTCCAGGTATGTTGTTGGTTATTGGATTTTACCATAAAGATTTTTAGTTATTTTTGCCCACATAGAGTCAAAATATAGAATTAAATTTTTCATTCCATAGAGTATCTTAAGTTATATTGATTGTTAAAACTTTTAATTTGATTTTGAATAACCAAATTTAAAACCTTGGGTTTTGGATAGGTGAACCTAGGGGGTTTGTGTAAAGAGAGTACTTTATTTTGAGCCACACTTCCCTAGCTGAACTTAAGTCCTTCCCTATTCAAAATTTTTTTAAAGTCTTTATTGTTTTACTCTCAGGTAAAATAAGATTATTATGAAAATTACTGTGAAGTAATCTTGTGGCTCCTACCACTCCTCTTTATCTTCTATCATGCTTGTAAACTGACTCTCAGTAGTAATAGTAATCTAACAGCTCCTTCCTTTTCCCCAGGAGTTCATCGTTACTTTTGTTTGCATTCTAGTCCTGTGTTTTACTCCATGTAACTTTTAAAATTAAATAAGTTAACAGTTCATTTTCTGTCTTTATGAATAAAAACCTTTTTCAGGAATAATTTGTATAACTTAGTTTTAAATTTTTATTTTTCAGGGGAATTTGGCTTACGGAGATCATCTTTTTATTTTCTAAAACCATCATATTGGTCAAAAAGCAAAAGAAATTATAAGGAGTTATCAGAGGGCAATGTTAATGGAAATCTTAGTTTTAGTGAAATTGTTGAGCCTATTTCTTCAGAATTTATAGGCAAAGAAGCCATAAGGTATGATTTAATCTTTGGAAGTTTAGGTAATAGAAATTGTGTTGGAAACTACCATTTTTAAGTTCTATGTTTTTGATATGTTTGTAAATGTGTTAATTTAGATTTGGTAGATAGTTATGATTTTTAAAATATAGTGGTAGTGTGGGCTACTGTTCTTTAAAATTCTCATTTTCTTAGCAACCATGTCTGCATCAGAATAAGGTTGCTGCTAAATTTAAAATATGCATCAATGGAAAATTACAAAAGTAATAAAATCCAATGGTTATACAATTAAGCTGTTTATGTAGCATTTCTAACTCTGTAGCCTGAAACAGAATGTTCTGCAGTTTGATTCATGCTACATTGTTATATATAACATATTAAATTGTGTTTTAGTTTTCTAGATTTTTAGTGTTCTGTGACAAAAATACTTTAATTTTTAAAAATTAAAAGAATTCATTGCTTTTTCTTGCAGTATTAGTTGATTCCAAATTTAATAAAAAAAACGAGAAGGAAAAGAAACAATAAGTTGAAAAAAGTGAAGTATTTTTATTTTTTTAATTTAAGAAAAATGTCTAAAAAACAAGGGAAAGTCAAATGCTTAATATGTAAGCAGTGGGACAGTGGTCAGCATTCTGAGAGATGAAATTTAAACTGATTAACGAGATCATCCTATCCACAAAATTTACAAATGGAGTGAAACAATCACTTCATATTTATAGACAGTTTGATAGGTAGGCCAACATGAAATGGTATTTAGTTTATATCCCTCTACTAATATTACAGATATTTAATTAACTAAAGATAAAAAGAAATCCTTGAATTACTTGAATCGAATGCTTCTAATTTTTGGAAGTTGACTTAGCATGAAAAATGAATGAATGATACTTAAAATGTAGAGGAGAGAGATATTATATGTTTGTAGCTTTTAAAATTTTTTTAAAAATGTTTTTTATTTTAAAGAGAATAAAACAGAACAGAGTTAAACACAACAAAGCATTTCAGAACAGAACACTGCAAGCAATACAGGTCTTCAAAACATAACAATAGGAGATTAACAATGGCTACCCTAGTATCTCTTGTTTTCTTTGAGATGGTTGTTCATACATTCACACACAATAAACTCAAACAAAACAAAATAACATAAAACCAGATAAAACAAAAGAGTGAAAGCATTACAGGCCTTCAAATCAGACAACAAGAAATCAACAATGACTGTAGCTTTTTTGAAATAGTTTAGGGCTGGGCATGTAAGTCGAGTAGCATGCTTGTCTAACACATGAGAGACCCTGGTTTTGTTCCCCATTGCTGCCCAAAACATTATGTAAAATAATTTTGTATAATTTTATACTTG
>RJWT010004135.1:0-34268 GCA_004365215.1 Cuniculus paca
TGGTGTTCATATTCCCATTGGACATGGCAGCAGGATGATGAGTCAACGCGGCCTTCAACCTCTGAAACAGAATAAAACAATAGGAGGTAAGTGAGGTCACTCAGGCACACGAAAGGGATTTTGAAGAAAAAGGAGTAATATTTTCAGGTCTACGTTATTTCTTGGTGCTATTGTTAACATTTGTTACAGATAGCAGGACAGCTTTTATATCAACTTCATATTTTCTTATCTATTATGATAAGTAGAAGGGTCAATATCAGTCATCCCTGAACCATCAGAGCAAATGCATCAGACTCCCTATCGACATTCAGATATTCAGGCAGGCATGGTAGGACTTCCTTGTAATCCCAGCTAACCTGGCTTGCAAGTTTGAGCCTAACCTGTGCAATTCAGGGAGCCTCTGTCTTAAACTAAACAAAAATAAAAAAATAAAAAGTGTTGAAGTGCTTTTTAAAAGGCTGCTCAGTTCTCCCTGGGCTCAATCCCCAGCAATGTGTATGTGTGTGTATGCGCACATACAAGCATGAATTAAATATTCCACTAAAAGGTATTTCTTACCATTCAATCATTCATCATACCCTATTGATAGCCAAGTATAAATGTAAACCAAACAGAATCATTCAATATGATAATCAATATGTTAATCATTCAATATGACAATCTTTCAATATGATAATGCCACTGAGTGGACAGCTTCCATTTGCTTAGGCACTGGGTTTTGTAAGGATTATAAGAATAAAAGATTTTGTTTCTCAAAAGATTTCTCAGATGCACAGGAGAATCTTAGATTTCTTAGAATGCAGTAAGATCACTAATATCATTTTAGGGCTTTAAAGTAGCATTAGCAAACCATAGCTTCTGGAGACAATGCATAGGCCTTTTCTGTTTATTATTACCATGATACTTCTTGTGCCCCCTCCTGATAATCTAAATTTCCTCACACATCTTTATTATTTTAACTTCAAGAAGTGAGGAAAGTAGAATACTACAGGTTACTGCACTTATGTACCTTCTGTGACAGTCATGTCACCAGGCTGCGTGTATTTCTAAACACAAAACAATATTCATTAACAAGCAAACATTCATGCAAATAACTTACATCTGAATCTAAAGCAGGAGTCAGCAACTGTGTTCTTCAAAGAGTCAGTAAATATTTTTGCAATTGTGTGCCTTATAGTCTCTATCACAACTACTCAGTTCAGCTGAGGTAGAGCAAAACAGCTGTAGACCATATGTAAGTGAAGGAGATGTTTTCCCATGCAACTTTATTCAGGGACAGAAAATGTAAATTTCTTTTCTTTTCTTCTTCTTCTTTTTTTTTTGGTACCGGGGATCAAACTCATGACCATGTATGACCTTGTGCTTGCCAGGCAGGTGCTGAGCCACTGGGCCATAACCTCAGCCCCGAAAATGTAAACTTCATATAATTTTCACATGATACAAAATGTTATTCTACTTTTAATTCCTTCCCCCATCATTTTAAAATGTAGAAACCATTTTTAGCTCATGTGCTGAATAAAACCAAGCAGCAGGCTAGGTTTGGCCCATAGGCCATAGTTTGCTAACTCCATTCTAAAGGATCAGTGGGTAAGCAGCTTTGACCCAGTGTCTTCAAGATTTTTTTTTTCTTTTCTTTTCTACACAGGCAATTATCATCCTAATCCTGAGGGGCACAATGTGCTAAGTACTGTATAATGCATTTACTCCTTGGAAATGTATCCCACGAAGAGATGATAGCCTAATTGGCAAGCTCACATTGGTTTCATGAAGTATTTACTAGGAGACTGCAAGTTCTCTCCAGATTTGTGTTCTTATCTGACTGATGATAGTGATGTGTAATCACTGAGAGAAGAGAATTGCATTTAAATGATGATGAAAGCCACCAAACTCTAGCCCTGCACAGCATTAATGATTCTCAACCATTAAACTATTGAGAAATACCAATTTAGTTAATTGAAATCTTTAGTTAAAAGTAAGAGGCCTATACTTATTTTTTTTTGTTGTTGTTGTTGTTTTTTGTGGCACTGGGGATCGAACTCATGACCTTGTGCTTGCCAGGCAGGTGCTTAGGCCACTGAGCTAAATCCCTGGCAGAAACCTATACTTGTAAAAAATAAAAGAAGGGAGGGATGGCATAGCACATACAGATAACCATTGAGGATGTTTTCCATATGCTCATCTAGTAGCCACTTTCTTCCCTTGCCTCCTTGCTCAGGAGCGTGACTACTGACCTTTACGAAGATGATACTGAGGAAGTAAAGCTTCCTGAAGCCCTGGGAAAGATTCGCTGCTGGCATTATGTTTACAACTAAACAGAAAAGTGAACTAATATTCCTCATCTCCAAGCTTTAGAAATGATTTCATTGTTTTTATAAAAATGCTCATTATAAAGATTTAAGCAGTGAGTTCAATGAAGTCAACCACACAGGAGCCAAAGGGGTTATTTATCCTGGTGGGCGAACAGCATTCCAGACAACTCCATATATGCATGGGTAGAGATGAAAGAACCAGTAGGATAACTTTGCAACAGGGAAATCATTATGAGTTTTAAAACCCTTTTTGACTATAGCGTAGCAAAAAAAAAAAAAAAAAGAAAAAAAAGAAAATAAAATTAAAACCAAAGTTAAAGAAATGTTTCTTTACCCACGAAAACTTTCTGAATGATGTTTCCAAGCTTAAGGGTGAAAAATAGTATGTTGAAATGATTATGTCTCACTTGATTTCCTGGATAGTATTGATGAACTTTCCAAAACTCTTTTTTATTGTTGTCAACTTCATTGTTATAAAAGTATATAATTGCATAGTAGAAAACAATCATCTGCTGCCTAACCATCTCCCCATAAGCCCCAGTCTCATTCCTCACATATAACCAACATGTACCTTCAGACATTTGCTTAGCATTTATAAGGATATGTTTGCACAAACCCCTTTTATAATGGGTAGTTTTGTATTATGCTATCAGTACAAATAGCCAGCTAAGACTGATGGGTGCATTAATTGAGCCCTTAGTATGTGTCAGTTCTCATTCTATGCTTTATAAATATTAAGTCCCTAGTCTTCAAAACAGCTCTGCAAAAGTTGAAAGAGAGGCAAAGCCATGGTGGGTAAGGCTCTGTCTTTTTCCCAGGAGACAAGGTGTAGGAAAGCAGTGCCCTTTGCCAGATACAGTAATAATCTATGCAAAGCCACCACCTCATTATCAAAAGGAGAAGCAGAAAGCAAGAGAAGGAGCTAAAATGTTGATATGACATAGGGCTGTATGGCCAAACAGTAATCATGGGTTAGCCGTGAGTAGATCTCCAGGTACACTCTGTCTCAAGTTTGGCAGAGGGGAGGGTGGATGGAAAGAATTTCCAAGACACCACCAGCAGAGGACCATCCAGAGTTCAGCATCTTTACTTCCCTTGTGTTTGTCAGGAACTCATACTTAATATTTTCTCTTGCCCCAAAACATAGATATGATAAGGTTCAAGTATCGTTTCTCCTTGCTTTATAATCTATGGATCAGAAATGTCTGTGTGATGTTCAGCACATAAAATTCAAAGTCCTTAACATGGCCTTTGTATGGCCAGGCCCTGCCTTCCCATCATGGCTTGATCTTTCCTTGCAGCCACATTGGCCTGCTTTTAGTCCCTGGAGGGAACGTAACATTTCCTTTTGTGTTTGAGACTTTTCTTACCTAGGCTCCTTTTTCCCTTTCTTCAGAGAGCCTCTAGCTCTGAGCTCAGGACCCACCTTAGTAAAATTCTCCCTGGTCTAAAACAATTCCTATTGACAATATGACACTAATTAAGAACCACACTCCTTTAAAAAAAACTTTGGATTTTAGTTATAAATAAGAGTTTAGTATGATTCTTCCATTAATATCTATCAATCATCCCAGATCATAAACTTTATGAGAACATGAATCATCTGAATTTTGCTCAGTGTTAATTTTATAGCTTTAGTATAGTGTTGGATACATATTAGACATGGAATTAATACTTTTGCAATGAGTGAATGAATGAATGAAAATATGAATGAATGAATGAATGAATGAATGAATGAATGAATGAAACTTTCTGAGGCTTATGACAAGTCTGCAGCATTTTCATCTTGGATTAAGGGATCATGCAGGTGAAACTGATGTAGGAGGATGATTTTCCAACTCAACTAAATTTAGCAGAATCAGCCACAGAAGTTATGTAGGCAGATGGTCTGCAAAAGTACTGCTAAAAAGAGCTCCCCATTCTAGAAAATGATAGCAAAGAAAACATAAATAAATAAGAGGAAAGCACATTAACTTCATCTTGATATATTTTCCCCAAAAACGAGGTATGGAAAATTGAAAAGCTGTTTAGGAGTGGGTCATTGTGTTGTCTCTTCAATGTTACAATGTTACTATGTTACTTTTCCACCTTTAATTAGGAGCAAATGAAGCTTAACAAATAAATACTATGCACCAGATCTTCATCTCTCAAATAATTAGCTTGTACTGTTAAGGGAAATTACTTGATTGCTTCAAGTCTGTTCTTGCATGTTTCATGCCAAGGCAATAACACTAGCAATGCTAATAACATTCCATTTAACTATTTATTCACCCAACAAATATTTATTGGGCTTTGACTATGTGCCAGGCACTGCACTAGGCACATTATTATCTGCACTATTGGCAGAAAATGGAAGGCGCATAAAACTAAATTTCGTTTTTTAAAAGTAGTGGAGATGGAAAAAAAATGCTCTTAAGTGTGGAAATGAAGACTTCAACCTCCGCCTCAGAAAACTTCAGGGTAGAAAACTTCAAACTGGTTGCATTTACCCTCCAAGGATCGGCCTTCATTGTGTCTGAAGGAAAGCAGTGAAGATAAATGATTATCAAGCTGCTCTGCATATGCCATATTTAATATTCTCCATGTCATTTCCAAACAGTGTGGGACACTTCTAAACGTCCTAGAGTCTGCTGTGTCCCTATATGCTGGTGCCAGAAGAGCAACTGCACTGTAAATCATTAAAATAGACCAAATATAGATATTTGCAGCCCACTGCCTGGGGGATGATAAATGACCAGTGAATGAGTCCAAGCTGTATTTTGCAGAATGATTTTTCTTTTTGAAGCTGAACTGTGTCTTGTTTTAAGTAACATTCCACCTAATGCCATGCAAACATAAGGGAGAGAAGGAAATTAATGAACAAATAAACAGATTTGTTTTAGCTCTAAAACCCAGGACTATGACTGAGATGGGACTGTAAGAAACACAAAGTGATTCTGTTGACTTTCCATTTTTTTTCTGTCACCTTCACTTATTTGAGAGAGTGAATCTGCAGAGACTGGAGGAGCCTGACACACAGCTGGTTTCAGTCATTAGGGCTCATTTTTCTTCAGTCTGTGTATTTTACCAGCTCCTGGCTCACTGTTCCTGGTGGGAGGCTGGACCCACTGCCCTGGATCTGAGTCCTGGTAAGAAACCAGCTGTGGACTTCATCCCTCCCAGCATGGCCACTGCCACAGTGGCCCTACCTGGCATCTCTTTCATTACACACATAGCTTGGTTTTGCATTTCAGCAGGTACTGTGAATCCCAGGTACACACACACACACACACACACACAGAGTCATTACTGCTTTGTATAGCCATTTATACATGTGTGGCTACATGAGCACACACACACAACACACCCACCCACGCCCACCTCAGGCAATTTCTCTCCCATTAACAACTCACTCATGCCAATTAGAAACATTTGTGGGACTGTTAAAACTTTTTTTCTCTATCTTCCTCAAGGCAAATTGCTTGCGCTTTATAGACTCTGAAAGCCAAGCTGAATTATTAAACATTATTTGAAATTCAATTGGGTGGAGATGGTGGAGGTTGGAACATTCTTTCTAGAAAGGTTTTAATTATAAACGGCTGTTGGGTAATATCAAAATGCAGTGTTTCGGAGTTAACCACAAGTGAAAAACTGTCGATATACATATATGGCAAAGCTCTATTCTTTTTCTTTTCTAATGCAAAACGATGGCCACCAATGAGCTCCCAAAGGCACTGCAATAAAATGTAATTTCTTTCTTCCCTCTACTGTCCCCAAATATGGTTGGAGAACACAGAAGTGGTCAACACAGGCTTTCCCCACCACAAAATATTAATAAACTTGATATGTAAAGTCAAACACTTAATATTTTATCAAGAATTCACACATATCTAACTCGGAATGCTTTATATTTTAGAAGAGTATTGGAACTAAAAATATATTTACATATTTCAACAGCACAGGTAAATGTAGCTGAAAAACTATGAAATTCACAGAATTCTGGAGATTTATAGGCTACAAGTGTTTTGAATGGCCCAGAAAATAAATGTTATGAGACCAAAACTTTCCCTAGATATGTGATTTTAAACTCAATGATTATTGAATTGCTCTATGTGTCAAGGATTTCTGAAATTATGTCTGAGACAGCTTTAAGAAAACCAAAAAGCCTGATTTTATCCACTGAATTTCATAACTATAAATGTCAAGTTTAGATTACAAAATGCTTCTAAATTTAAGCAGTAGAAATAGAGGATGGCTGTGCGTGGCGGCACTCTCTTGTAATCCCAGCACTCAGGAGGCTGAGGCAGGAGGATCATTGCAAGTTCGAGACCAGCCTGGGCTACAAAGTGAGCCCGAGGCCAGCCTGAACTGCATAATGACACTCCGTCTCAAAAAGACAAAAAAAAAAAAAAAAAAAAAAAAAAAAAAAAAAAAAAAAAAAAAAAAAAGAAGAGAAAAGAAATACAGGAAGGTGCCATGCTGGGCATGTGACATTATACAAACTGCCAAGGTAGGAACGGTCTTAACACTCACATCCACACTGGAGCAGGGTTCAGGACACCTTGTGAGAATTACTGTAAAACCTGGACAGCACACAGGATTTTAAACACCAACTATATTTCAGGATGATCATTAAGATAATGAATTAAAATCATACTTGTCTTAATTACTCAGAATGAAAGGTGTTACTTTTAAATTTTTCACAAAGTAATTCAACTCTGACAATGCACAGTTTAAGTGTTCTTCAGCTTTAGGCTTTAGTTTGGTAATAAAATTGCAAAGAAGTTCACCAGATTGAAAGGAGAGATGATCTAGGAGAGGGAGGATGCCGTAAGACCTACATATACCATTCATATTATTTTTCATGTTATACCATTAAAAAGCACTAATTCTGAAGATATTATAAATAATCAGGAAAAATCACACAGAGGCATTTTATTATAAATCAATACTCTAATTCATTAGGAAATGATTCCTAGGAAATTTCACAAATAAGAACATTACCTAAGAAAATTGGGACTTCGGCAGTTCCAGTCTAAGCAAGGATAGGAACTGGGTGTTTGATGGGACCTAAGTGGTGGGTGATGCATTGCTCATTGACGGTTAAAAAGCCAAACTAACCTCAGGCAAATCTTAGCCATTTCCCTATCAGCCTTTTTCACATTAACATCTGAATCATATATTAATTATGGTTCTGGAAGAGTGAGCCTTCAATTTATTCGGGTAAATAAAGACACTAATGAATGCATATTTGTGGAATTATTTTCTTTCAGATATCACTTCCCTACATCTCTTGGATTTGGCAGCTTTATAATTCAACAGAATGGTGAGCATTTATGAGGCTGTATATTTTAGTGACTCTTAGAACAAACTGCTGTTCTGAGAGGCAGAGCTAGTCTTAGCTCTGCTATAAAATAGCTTTAAATCCTTAGTTAAGTAAACCCCATAGACACGTGATTTCATCTACTTAGCCAAGGAGGGCAGAATCCTTACCTCCGTATTCCACCAGACAAAGACTAGAAGCTGATGCTTGCTAAGTGGTGAGAGGCTCATGGACCAGGGAGTTGTATGGATGCCTAACAAAGGGAAAGGACTTGCTTGGTAAGCGTGAGGTTGTGAGTTTGATCCCTGGTACAAAAAAAAAGGAGAAAGGAAAGTCATTGTTGTAGAGAGCTTTAGAAAAAGAAGACAGATGATATGGAGTGAGATGTCTTCAAATTCCTCCTGTTTGAAATGGGGATGTGTAATAGGAAACTGTGAAACTGTTAAGGATATGCAGAATACTAGTAGGATGGAGTGGAGTTGTTTTGTGGATTGGGGTGCATGAGGTTAATACCAGCTTTTGATGACAAGAAAACAACACAGTAATTTTTTTCTTAGTATTAAAATAGTTTTGTTTTACTTTAGATTTTAAAAATTCAGAGTAAAGAACAATGGAATTTTATTCATCCACAAAAAAGGAAAAAAGTATTGATACATGCTAGAATATAGCTGAATCTCAAAGACAGTATGCTAAATAAAAGAAAAAAGCCAATCACAAAAGGTCACAGTTTGCATGATTTCACTTATAAGAAATGTCTAGAATAGGTAAAGCTATGGAGATAGAAAACAGAATAATAGTGCCAGGAGCTGGATGGGAGGGTTGACTGCTTAGTGGTTATAGTTTCATAGATATAGATAGATAGGTATATAAATTTTTCTTTTTCCTTCCTTCCTTCTTTTTCTTTTCTTTTCTTTTTTTTTTTTTTGTGGCACCGGGGATTGAACTCACAACCTTGCACTTGCAAGACAGGCACTTAGGTCATTGAGCTAGATCCCCAGCCTTTTCCTTTTCTTTTTCTGAGACAGTCTTCCTATGTAGCCCAGACTATATAGCCAGTCTTGAACTGGTGGTTTTTCTGCCTCAGCCTCCCAAGTGCTGGGATTACAAGCACAGGCCAGCATGCCTATCCATGCTTTCTTTTGAGGTGATGAAAATATTTTGGAACCAGATAGAGGGTGACCAGTTATGCACCATGTTGAGTGCATTAAGTGCCACTGAAATGTATGCTTCAAAATAGTTAATTTTTTATTATGTGTAATTTACCGCAATTTAAAAATTATCTTTAAAAATGAAGCAAAAGACTAGGTATATAGCTCAATACAGACTACTTGCCCAGCACATGTGAGGTCCTGGGTTTGATCCACAGCTGTGCAAAAAAAAGAAAAAAGCTTAAAAATCAAAATAGGAACTTTTTTCTTCTAACAGCATGTTGATAGAAACTCTTGACTTCATCTGAGAATTATTAATACACATTACAGTGACACTTTAAATGAAACACTGTATTATGAAACAATTAAAGCCAAGAAAATATTTTCCCTAGAACTCAATGATTAATGTCAGGGTTTTAGTATTTGTCTCTAGCCCTTTGTCTTCTCTGCAAGACACTGGCACCCTCCTTTTCTTGCAACTGGATGATCATTTATCTGTCTTAGAAATAATGAGAAAATGCAGAAGTCTTAGCCATCAGTGGTATACAAAGCTAGCAGACAGTGGGTAAAGAATTAATATTCACCAGATCCATCTAATGAAAGAAATTCAAGAGGAATCACTGTAACACCTTATGCTTGGTTAATAGAAACAAAACAAAACAACAAAAAAAGGATCTACTGTCCAAAATAGCTTAAGGAAGATGTAGCTTGGCACTAATACTTATTAACAGAAGGATGTGGGGATTTTATTTGACTTTATAAAGTGCCACTATGGAATGGAATCATCAAAACAGCTGATGTGGTTTTTCAACTGCATTCATAAAATTGAATTACAGAATTTAATGCAACAGAACAACAATCCTGTTTTACTTTGCACAGACCATGATTTGTAAAAGCCCATGTTCTCCTCATCTACTGCCCCTATCCAAAATGTCAGCATCACACCAAATAGGCGCTGGGTTTTTCTGTATCCCAGTGGGGAGTATCCCAATTTTCAGCTGTTAGGCATGCATGCTGCTTTCATTTTTTCTTTCCTGCAGCACTGTGATGAACATCCTTATATTCATGTGTCTTGGCATGTTTTCCTATTTCCACAGATTATTCATTATTTTAAAAGTCGGATTAATTGACTCATCCAGTTGAGTTCAATTTTTGATGGTGGTGGTGGTGATGGTGGTGGGCATGCATCTGTGTGCATGTACAGAATAGGGGCTATTAAGCAATACAAAGGGAAGGGACCAGGGGACACCTGCTAAGCTTTAAAGAGCCTTTTGGGAGCCTCATTTTCTCCTTCTATCAATAACCCCATCCCCAGATGCAATATTATAGATATGTTCCTCTCAAACCACTGAGCTTCTTAAACATGATGAAAGGACCTCAGGTACTAACTTGGCCTTAGAAGATATATACTGCTTTCCCTGGGAATTTTTTTGTTTATTGTTTTTTTGTTTTTTGTACCAGGGATCGAACTCACGACCTCATGCTTGCCAGGCAGGTGCTTACACTGCTGAGCTAAATCCCCGGCCCTCCCTGGGAAATTTTAGAGGTGCTGAATACACAGTGGACATAGAGTAAGTGTTTGCCTACCTGCTTGCTGTCTAAGTTTCCTGGAGGTAGTGCCTAAACATGTAATGTATTTGAAGCACTGGTTTATAATTTTCTCCATAGAAAGAACTGTTTCTGATGGCGACTTCAGAGAAAATAATGCCCTTTGTCTTGTTAGCACACACTACTAACCCCTAAAAGTCCAGCACCTGCAGACCCAGGTAATCTTAGGTGAGGTCTTATTTCCAGCCTTTATAGAAGAGAAAATTCTATTGGAAAAGTAATCCCTTGTTATTTTATTTTGGTTGAGCATTTAATCAGAAACATAGGGATAACATATGTTAGAAAAAAATACATATGAAACATAGAACTTTGCATTTATAACTAACTATGGAAAATCCATGCTAATGCAGCACTGAGTTCAAGACTTTAATTGCACAGAAGTCAGGAAATTCAGCGTTCGAGTTCCCACAGCAAACTTCACTCCATATGTGCATCCCAGGGCCTTTCCCAAGTGGGTGACCTAATTATTTGGCTAAAACGGGTGCAATTAATAGTGACAGGATTTCTCTGCACTGCTGAAGTTCCCGATAGTCTGAAGCAAAGTGGTCGGAGAACATTAGCTATGTAAGTTTTACCATTTTTAATGTGCTGCAGTGCTTGGGTGTGTGCTTGGTGACCACCTTGACCGCAATCTCACCATAGTGCCTGATGCTGGAGGTACAAAACTTGGCAGTGGGCTGCCTGGGGGGAGTAACCAGTTGCCACCACATCACCCTGTTTTCTGATTGATCTTTCCCTCACATCCTTGGGAGCATGGCTGTGTTTATGGGTACTGCCTTTAGTTCTGTCCTCGGAGGGCACTTCAATCACTCTGAGATCCAAACTTCTAAGTCTGAAAGCTTGACCATGAGGTTCATCAGGGGTTGGAGAAGGAACCTACCTTCATCCATCCATCTCATGAGAGAGTTACCCACAGCAGTTGCTCTATATTGTCGTCTTTTGGTTTCATGCCAGTTGTGTGACATCAGACCCTGTTGAAGATATTCAGTGTTCTGGTCAAGGGTTCTTGAGACTGACTGCAGTGAGAAGTCTCCAGGTGTTTCTCTCTGACCATGGGGTAAGTGATTTGATGGAAGTATGGTGTCTTATTGCTTGGTATCCATAGCCATATCTGAAGTCATCTAACATGGTCTATTCTGGTCCAGTCCTGCTTGTGCCTCTACTCTCCATGAATGGGAGGAAGAGAGAGAATGACTGACCCTAAGATGTCTGCTTAACTTTTTAAAGGACATTATGAGTGTTACTGGTCCAAGACCACTGGACCAGTAGCCAAACCAACTTGCTGGAATGGTTTCACTAACCTGTTAAAGAAGAGTTCTGAATCTCTCTGTTCATGGTCTGGGTTATAGGGTTCTTAACTGAGCAGTCACTTGATAACATGAATTGCACATTTATCGTTAACCTTTGGGCGCTAAGCATACTGGGAATCCATGAAACTACTTGCAATTCTGGTCTCCCTGAGTGCCTAGAAACCACTTAGACACTAAGATGAAGGCTGGTCATCATTAACAAAGCTCCCATCAGGTAGTCTTCAGGGTGCTAGGCAAACCTACCCAGGGAGAACAGAGGTGTGTGTGGGGAAGCCAAAACAAAACATGAAGCCTCCCCCCCACCTGGCTACATTTCAAGTATTTCAAGGAGAACTCATTCATAGTTTATGAAGGATGTGACCACTTCATTAGACAGCTATGCTTAAGAAGAACTTTTGCATTATGCCCAAGAAGATGTATCCAAATCATGTCAGTTCTCTTCTATCTCTTTAAAATTCTATTAATGACCGAGTATTGGAAAATATTGAATATTCCCTAACTACTTGGCATATTTTTAACACTGGACTCACAGGCCCTTGCTAAGGAATTTTCTTACCTCTCCATTTCTATTGTTTCTATGGTGTATAATTCACTGAATCAGAGATCTAGATTTACTGTTTTACTGCCTATAACACAAGTAATGGGGGTAGAGAGGTGGGTGGGTGGGGAGTGTGAAACTATCTCTTTAAATCACGCTGTCACAACTGAGTACCATTCTAAAAATGCCAAATAGAAAGCTTTCTGGGTGATTTATTAATTGAAAATGGCCTCTCAAAGAATTATCTCCTAACAAGCTAAAGATATCATTTTCATGATCTGTCTTCTTTTCCAGCTTGAACGATTTCATTTCTGACTCCACATTTCTTTTAAGCGACTGCTTGCCAGGGACTGACAGTAATATATTGTACTAGCTTGTCCCACATTGGTATCTTCATTCAGAGAAGCCAAATCTCTTTGCAGATACTCAGTATCGGGGACCTGGCCAAGATTCCCAAGTGCCTGTATAAGGGGTACAGCAAAAGGATGAAATAAGAAACAGAGACAAATTTAGTAATACATGAAGGGCAGCTGGGAGGTTAATGCCTCAGGATGGACAGAGATAAAGACACTCCAAGTCATCCACTGTTTATTGGGTGTATGCAGTGACAGGAGGGGCTAGTAGAAGATTCAAGATTGGCGGAAGGCTCAGAGGTTGATGACTCAGCGGGCAACGGATAATCCTGGGATGATTCAAGAGGGCGGAGATGATCCCATGCTAAGAAGGATCTCGCCCTGAAGTGTTGTTTAATCTTAGTGGTTTTAGTTTAGTCTTAGTGGGTGGGAAAGGATGGCCCATCCCTAAAGAGTTAATGGGAAATCTCAAAAGGGTGATACCTATAATCCCAAGCCTCCATTTATCCCTTAGGGTAGTATGCAAAATTAGCCATTGTAAATTTGTGGTCCTCAACACTCAGCCTGTGAAGTGATTTATGATCAATCCTCACCTTTGGGTAATGTAGAAAATCCCTGTGCAGAAATGTCGTATCACTTGCTTGGAAATCAGTAAAGCAAAGGAAAGTGAACTCTCAGTGTTCCTTGTGGTGCAGCCTACTTGCTTGGCAGCAAAGAAAGATGGGTGGGAAAAGGCATGATGGAAAAAGCAAGAAGGAAGAGAAGAAGTAAGTACAGAGGGAAGGCAAGCAGACCTGGGAAGAGGGGCAGGTACAAAAAAAGTGAATCAGCTGTACTAGAGGTAAAAAACATGCACCACTGAAGGGCTTTGGTTTTTATTCAAATACAATGATAAGGCAGAGTCACTGTTAAGAGAGAAGTGAATTGAGACTGAGTCAAAATATTCCAAACTCAAATGAAGCTCAGTTCCCTTTTTTTGGAGACTTGTCCATGCCACCCTCAATTTCTAGATAAATTAATCCCCAAAGAAATGTTATCAAGAGGTTTCTTCCTTTCACCATGCCAGCAAGAGAGTCTGAATTTGATGTGGTAGATAAGGAAGGAATCATGTCCTGTAGGTTGGTTTTTTTTTTTTTTTACATGAATATATTTAGAAATTTGCCACTTCTGTAAGGCTTTCAAACCATGCATGGTTAACCAGAGGCTAACAAAATGATTAACCAAATGTGTCAGCCACTAAGCCAAGTGGAAACAGTGATGGCAGTTCTAGCAATGGGGAGTTGTTTGTCCATTTCTGTGACACATTCTAACCCACACCCAGTACCCAGCCTGACTCTCAGAAAGGCACGATGTTGAAAGAGCGTAGCTGGGTGTGCAGAGCCAACAAGGGTAAAGCCCAGAGTACCAGCGGAAGGCGCTTCCACATTCAAGATTGCTGCTGCAAGGCACCTGCATATTGCTACCCTGGGTGTGGACTGAAGAAATTTTCTCCAACATGAATGCATCAGCGAGCTCGTCCCTTGCTTCTGCTCTAAGTGGTGCGACTAAGTGGGAATCTCTTCCAAGTGGGAATCTCTTCTAAGTAGAGGGTGGATTATTTTTCTTATACCATTTCAAGTCCTGCTTTTTTCCATTTCTCTTTTTTCCCCTTCACAATTATCCTTTGATTTGTTTCCAATTGCCAATCACTATAGGAAATGAATCGTATTAAGTTTCCTTGGTGGGACACGACATACTGTATTCTTTGGCAAAAAGAACAATCGTCAATAGTCAAATATTTGACTTATTATGGTAGGGTAGCATTTACTATAAGTGGTACTATTTTTTTTTAAGAGCTGAGTTGGTTTGTACTATTTAGCAGCTTAAAATATGCTTTGGACATAGGTGTTATAAGCACTAAATTCGATTTGTAAACAAGTGAAGAAAAAAATACTATAGTCTTCTACAACCAACCCCAACTGTTTCCCCTAAGGAAAAATGTTTTAAAATCAGATTCCAACAATAGAGAACACATCTAAATGCTATCGTTCATTCTATTCCATAACTTTAAATTCAATCTGGGTGCCCAACCTTGCCTCCCTTTGAGTTTTTATTTTTAAGCTTTTTTAAAAAATTAATTAAGTTCATTGGTATATTGTAGATATACATAATGATCACATTCATTATAGGGAATTTGTACCTGTACATGATATAACTTGATTTTTTTCCCATTCCCCTGCTCTCCCTTCAACCCTTCTTCCTCTCCTTACTGACCAAAGCTTTGTTTCCATTCAGTATTTCTACATGGAAGATTAGAAAGACACGGAGGGAAAGTGGATGGAAACAAGAGTGTCTTCACTATTTTAAGTTTCCTTTCTATCACCTGATGTTTTAAAAACTTTGACTGTTTTTAGCTTTTCGTTTAAAGATAGACTGTGTATCACAGGATAAAAATGTTGCACTCCAGGATTTTGAATAAGGAACCATACCGATGACATAGATAATTGCTACTAAATTAATCTACTATGAGAAGTAATAGTAAACGTCTCTTTGATAAGTTTTGGCCAGTTTTCATACACAAGATGTAAGCCCTTTGCACGTATATTCTCTTCCCATTCTACTGTTCTTCACTACTTTGATCTTAAATAGAATTCAGATGTCTATAATATCAGCTGTTATTTAAGTAGAGATGCTCCTCAACTACCGATGGGGCTATGGCCAGATAAACCCACTGCAAGTTGAAAATACTGTAAATTGAAAACGAATTTAATATGCTTAACCCACTCACACTGTAGAGTGTCAGTTGCTTAACCTTGTGATCATGTGGCTGCCTGTGAGCTGCAGTTCACCGCTGATGCCCTGCATAAAAAGAGAGTACTTCACTGCATATTGATAGCCTGGGGAAAGATCAAAGTTTAAAATCTGAAGCATGGTATCTATATAATGCATAGTGCTTTTGAACCAGTTGAAAAATAGTAAAGTGAACTGCTGTAGGTAAAAAACTATCTCTATGTTATGGAAAGGGTACAACAGAGAATATTTACCCAGTGCCTGTGTTGTTTTCAAACCCTTTACCAAGCACTTACCAGTCAAACTCAATTAATGTACCTGTTGGGAATATTAACTTATTTTTATTCTTAAGACATTGCTAACCAGTGGAGGGGTTTAGAAGATACCTGTAACATCAGGCTAGTTGATTTCTTCCTAAATAACCATAACTACCCAGGTAAGAGGCAAACACTTTTGTTAGGTCAACTTTTGTCATTTCAGAACCATTATGATTTGTGTTTAAATGCTTCCCCAAAGCCTTGTGTGGTCATCGGGGGCAGGCCTTTAAAAGCAGCTGAGTCTAACATTTGTGACTGGTTTGTTGTCTAGTGTTGGGATTGGCAGTGTGGGTGCTGCACCCACCCAGGGATGGGTAACCAGCATACCTTATAAGGGAGGGAAGAAGGTGTGCTTTTCCCCTTTTTGCTCTTGTCACTTGTAGCGGCACTGAATGGTTCTTCCCGTGCCTTGCCACCCTGCCTTGGAGCCAGCTGATTATGGACTGAAACCTCCACAAACTTTGAGCTAAGTAAACCTTTCCTTCCTTTATTTTGGGCATCAAGTATTTTGTCTCAGCACCAAGAGAAAAGTAACCAAGACAGGTACTTAATGGTTACAAAATAATATCAGTTGAAACCCACAAATCTCATGAATTGGACTTAATGATTACATTAAATGATTCATGAATTTAGATTTAATATCATCTTCAGTTCAAGCAAGGCCGGTTCAAAATATACTTACAAAACATCAAATGTGAAAACAAACTCAATGTAGTATTAGTGTCTATGGTGACAGATACAGGTGGATTCTGTTTATTCTGAGAAAAGAAGGTTGTCAGGACAACTAAGTGAAACATTTCAAATGAAATTTAAAGTCCTAATCTTTAAGTAATTAGGAAAAACAGAAAGACAACTATTTTAAGCAGATTAACATGTCAGATGCACAGCTGAGATTTCACAATGTGGTGCTGTGAAAATATATGCCAATCTAGAAATACAGAAGAGGTATAAAGTAACAACATTTTACACTCAAGTGCTCTTGGTGAAGCATGAATGATGCACATTTTGGGCTCTCGTGTACTGAGGCTGGTCATTAAATGTTCCAGGTTTGGGGGCTCTCATGTACTGAGGATGGTCATTAAATGTTCCAGGCTTTTCTTTTTCAATCAGAAGACAGTTTTACTCTGGTTCTGCTTCAGTGTCTTGGTTACTTTTCTCTTGTTGCTGGGACAAAACACCCAACACCCAAAGTGAAGCAAGGAAAGATTTATTTAACTTACAGTTCTGGAGATTTCAGTCCATAATCAGCTGGCTCCAAGGCAGGGTGGCATGGCACTGGGGCAGCACTTCAAGGCAGCAGCCAGAGCAAAAGGGGGAAACAAGCCTCTCTCCTCCCTTATATTGTACACAGGCCACCCCCCCCCTTCAGGACTAGTGTAAAACACACAAAATGTCCTGGCCCTCCTTTGTACAGGATGAGGATATTTACAAAGTAAGAACCCTGGCTCCTTGCCGAGTCTCTCAGTTAAACTTCTAAACTGTTCAAGTTGACACAATGTATCAACTATAAGATTCAGCTAGGATAGAGTCTCTCTCCCAAAGATTCCTTCTACCTTTCCAAATGCAAATACTTGCTTCATTTTCTGAATCACCGGTTTAGCATGGCAGCTCCTTGTTCTGCATTGCCTTGATATTTGGGGGGAAGCTGTTCAGTTTAAGGTGATATTTTTCAGCTTTGGCATTGTTGAAATTTTGGGTTGGATAGTTCTTGGTTTCATTCTTTCAAACATGCATTTACTGAGCATCTACTCTGTATACAGTGAGAAGTAAAAAGTAAAGACAATACTATCCATTTCCCAAGAACTCAAAATATAGTTGATTCTACTGCTAGTGAGGGTGGTATGATACTACACATTAAATAGGGTTCTGAAATTTTCAGATCAAGTTTAGATGGCTCTAACTGAATTAAGTAGAGACTTCTGGTGTTCTGGGGCAGACAAGCACTTTTTTAGATACCAGCATATCAACTGTATTTAACTATTTCAGGACTGGGACTTTTCGTCATGGCTTAAATCAATGGTTCTCAATTAAGGATAATTTTTGCCCCATGAGGAATATTTTGACAATACCTGTGATATTTATGGTTAGTAAAACTGCAGGAGATGCGACTGCTGTCCAGTGACTAGAAGCCAGGGATGCTACTAAACATTCCACAGTTCACAGGACAGCCTCTACAACAAAGGATTATGCAGCCCAAAATTCCAATAATTCTGAAGCTAAAAGATCCTGGCTTCACCAGACAGCAAGAATAACTAAACTATGACTGCATACGATCTCTCAACAGGTTATTTATTTTACTTCTCAGCAGCCACTGAGTGAGTATGACCCACTTCCACAGTGGAGGAAAGGGGCAGAGTTTGCTAAGCCCACAGGCATCTGTGTCTCCTCATCTGGAGACAAGTGCTCCTGTGGTAGGATCTGCCAGCCTTCCTGTAGGCACAGGAGGCAAGTGCATATCCCCAAATCTATGGAGAAGTGTTATGAGGGGTATCACTGTATTTTGCTTTCTAATGACTGGAGCCCTTCTCTCAGCTTTCTTCCTCTGGCTTCCTAAAATGTTTATTAGATTATTATTCTGTTATTTTTCAAATAATGCCATCCCTATGCAGATCTTTGAAGGAA
The DNA here is from genome assembly GCA_004365215.1 of Cuniculus paca. Taxonomy (NCBI): domain Eukaryota; kingdom Metazoa; phylum Chordata; class Mammalia; order Rodentia; family Cuniculidae; genus Cuniculus; species Cuniculus paca. The sequence continues at coordinate 18,277 of RJWT010004135.1, forward strand.
ATCTTGTAAAGCTTCAACCCTGATATTCTCTTTTCAGTGACTTCTTAGATTTTCACATGGACTTTGGCCTATAAGGAAGGAGAAGAGGAATGTACTTCACTTATCTGCAGAAAAGTAACAGTCCTGGGCTCCAAATTAGGTAGAGAATGTAACACTTCTACTTTCAAATAACCACCAAACCCAGAGATTCCACTAATATTCTCATGTATTTTTTATTTTAAGGAGAATAAAACAAAACAAAATGGAACAAAGCAGATCAGAACAGAACAATGCAAGCAGCACAGGACTTCAAAACAAGACAACAGGAAACCAACAGTGGCTGCCATAGTGTCTCCTGTTTTCTTTGAAATAGTTGTCCATACCTTCACACACAATAAATTAAAAGTAAACAAAATAGTGTAAAACCAATCAAAACTAAAGAATGCAAGCATAATGGGACTTCAAAACAAGACAATAGAAAATCAACAATGGCTACCATAATGTCTTTGGTTTTTGTCAAAATAACTGTCCATACCTTCACACATACTGAAATCAAATAACAGCAAACAGACTAAAACTAATCAAAAAAAGAAAAGAAAAGAATGAAAGCATTACAGGGCTTCAAAACAAGACAACAGGAAATGAACAACGGTTAGTATAATGTCTCATTTTCTTCAAAACAGTCATTCATACTATCACATGTAATGAAATCAAATAAAACACAACAAAATAAAACCAATCAAAACAAAAGAATAAAAACATCATAGGACTTCAAAACAAGATTATAGGAAATCAGCAATGGCTACCATAATGTCTCGTTTTATTCAAAATAGATGTTTATACTACCACACATAATAAAACCAATTCTTGTAAACTGTGAGAAACTCTAGGCATGTATAAGCCTATACCTGAACATCTATCCTTTCTGTCTTAGAGGGAAACACAAAACAAAACAAAAACATACAAGAAAAACAAGAAAGAAAAGAAACAAATAAATAAATACCGGTAACAAAAACTCAAAACAATAACAATATAGGCTTTCAAAACAAGGTGGTAGGAACTTAACAAAGGTTGTTACTTTGCATAGTTATCTTCAAAAGAGTTACTAAGATTACCAGATAAAGACATGGTCTAATCCTATGAATGTTAACTGTTTTGTTCCAAGAACTAATAGAACTAGTGGTACAATCATCTTAGCTATCTTAAGTGCATATATACAAATCTATATCTTTTTTCTTTTCCCTTCCTTCTTTTCTCCTTTTCCTTGAGTCATTTTTCCCCTTTGAGCAGTTTCTCACTCTTTCACAATATTTATTGAACATTTTGTATGTTATTTACTCTTTCAGTTTCTTACAGTAGGGAGACAATATGGTATTTACACATGAGTTTGATTCATTTAACTTATGAATATGGTTTTAAGTCGCATCCATTTACCTATAAAAGCCTCAATGTGATCCTTCCTTATAGCTGAGTAGTACTCTATTGTATAAAAATACCACATTTTTTTATTCATTCCTCAGTTGATGGCATTTGGGTTGTTTCCAAGATTTGGCTATTACAAATTGTGCTGTTATGAACATGGGTGCCCATATATCACTGTGGTATGATTTTTCAGTTCTTCTGGGAATATGCCCAGAAGCAGGATAGCTGGGTAAAATGGGACCTCCAATCCCAGCTTTTTGAGGAGCCTCCAGACTGATTTCCACAGTGGTTGCACCAGTCTGCACTCCTACCAACAGTGGAGAAGGGTTCCTTTTTCCCCACAGCCTCTCTAGCATTTGTTATTGGTTGTTTTCTTGATCCTGGTCATTCTTTCTGGAGTGAGATGGAATCTCAGTGTTTTTTTAATTTGCATTTCTCTAATGACCAATGATGTGGAACATTTTTTCATGTATTTATTTGTCATTTGTATTTATCTGAGAAGTGTGTATTCATCTCAGATGCCCATTTTTGGATTGGTCTTTGAGTTTTGGGGGCCTGATTATTTTTAATTCTTTATATGTTCAGGATAGGAATCCTTTCTCTGAGGGACAGTTGACTAAGATTTTTTTTCCTAATTCATGGGTTTTCTTTTCACTTTGTTGGAGATTTCTTTTGACATGCAAAAACTTTTTAATAAGATAAGATCCCAGTTGTTGATTCTGGAAAGTATTTCCTATGCAGTTTGATTTTTGTTCATGAATTCTCTGCCTACCCCTGTGTCTTCAAGGTTTCTACCTACCTTCATACACTACCTACCTTCATGTACTGTCTTCCAGCAGATTTAGTGTTTCTGTTTTAATATTTAAATCTTTGATCCATTTTGACTTACTTTAGGGCATGGTGATAGGCACGGGTCTAGTTTTAGTTTTTGGCATATGGAAAGCCAGTTTTTCCAGCACCACTTATTAAAGAGGCTATCATTCTTCCAGTGAACATGTTTGGCTCCTTTGTCAAAGATAAGGTAGCTGAGTGTGTTTGTAGTTGTGGTTGTGTCTTCTAATCTATTCCATTGATCTTTAGGTCTGTTTTTATTCCAGTACCATGCTGATTGTATCACAGTAGCTTTGTAGTATAACTTCAAGTCAGGGATTGTGATGCTTCCTGCATTGCCTTTGTTGCCCAGAAGTGCCTTTGCTATTCTAGGTCTCTACTAGTTCCAGATGAATTTCAGCACATGCTCATGTCTTTTTAGGAGATGGACTCAACCTTCATTTCATCAACAAGGGCCAAGAGGGGGACTTCTCTTCCACTCCTGCCTTACTCATTGTCTAGTATATAGAATTTCAACAAGGGGTGTGGAAATACACAAATCAAAGTATCTACATAACTTCCCCTTATTTCCTTTCTCAGATCACATGTAAAATAAAGAGTATGTCAAAAACAAACCTTAAGTTTTAATTTCTATTTCACGTTGCTCATTTTCTTGGAAAGGGTTGGAGGGAAGACATGTAAAATGGGTGGTCATAAAACTCATACAAGTTGTCTTCTTTTTCAGCCTCTGACACTATTGTTAATATTCTCCTTGAAAATACCACTTTCTGTCTCCCTGACACCATTGGAACTGGCTCATAACCAAGAAAATGGAAAAAATATGTGGCCAGTGTGTGTGAGCGAGCACACATGCACATGCACAGGATAAAGGAGACAGGAGAAAGCATAACGGCACATGACTGGGTGCCACAAATAAAGTAGACATCTGCTCTAAGATTTTCCTGTGGCCTTTTAAGCAGGATCCTTGGTGCAATTTTTGGGTTCTATCCCACAGAGTTCAAGTACATTCTTCAGGGCAGTGAGTTACAGTTGAGGTGTGAATATCCTAGAGTCTCATGAGCACAATACTTCACATTGTTGGTTTAGAATAACTTCAATTCCTCTCTCCACTGCCCCGCCCCCACCCTCATTAAGAAGCTGTTGAATCCACAGAGGGATTCAGTATAGTCAGGATTGAAAACGCCAAGGGATGCACAAGAAATTTGTCCTAAACATTGCAGTATAAAAAATATAATCAGACATTAACAAAGAGTAGCATCCCCATTTTTTGCCTGATAACAGCCAAGGTCTGACTTTAGCAATTACATGAAGTTTGTTCAAAGAGATCCATTTTCCTCTAACAAAAAACATAGCCATCCATTTGTCACATCTCAAAAGCAACCTCACTGAAGGGCAGTGGAAAGATGCTGCTCCATATAGCGGTGAAACACAAACTCTGGAAAAGCGTTCCTTCAGCGTGTAAGTGTTTGTGAGCCCAGCAATCAAACAGATCAAGAGCACTGCACGCACCCATCAGACATCTGGGGTCAGTTCCCTACAGATAATTAGTGTATGATTACACGAGGTAACATCCTATAACGTGAGCACGTCTTCAAGAATATCACTAAACAGGGACATAGACCCAGATGCCCTCTGATGCAGGTGAACCCTGGGAGGTCCCCACACCACACAGTGACTCGACTCAAAGGCCTAATGATGTCTGCACATGGATTTAGCCTGACAGGCACTGTTTATTTTTCTAACTTGGAGCAACTGCACTGGAGACCATCAGAAAAATGAATCAAGAAAATCCTCCTCAAATTATACAGAAAGCCCTCCACAAATTGTTTTTAGGCTGCATGGTTCTGACGAACCATCCTGAAAAAACAGCTTGTAAAATCGAGTACCTTCCATGCAACTTGTGACGATTTAGCAGACAGAGAAAAGAGGGTGGAAGGAAAGACTGAAGAAAGTTGCTAAGGTGTAAAAATGGATGAAAACTGAACAGCAAGCGCATCAGGCAGCCACTTCCATTCCAGAGTGTGGTGAGACTTTTGCAAAAGGCCCAAAAGCTGTTTGGTATTAGAGGTGGAGCGAGTGAAAGCAGACATCATAACCCTTTGCTCATGAACCACATCACACCCCCTTCCTTAACAAGAATCTTGTGGGCTTAAACCACAGGCTCACATTTGAACCTTTCCTGCCAGGGCACCAGACAAATCTTGCTTTCCCACCGACTGGAGCAGAATTTCAGCATCCCACCACGGTGCTGGGGCTTAAGGAGCCATCACCCGGGCAGCCAAATACAGTTCTCCACTCACAGAGGCTGCGTCCTGGCCCTCAGCCAGAGTGAAAAGACCAGGGAGGAGAAAAACAAATCCTATAGCTAAGCAAACTGAAGAGGAGGGTGGGGCCCTGCGAGAAAAGGTTGAAGTGGCTAATTTTTCCACTTTCCCCCTGCTGTGGTTAAAGCAGTGACAGATAATTTATCACACATTTTGATTGTATGCCAGCTGGCTGTTTGAAAAAAAAAGTAAGAAAGAGTTGTTTATTAATTCAATTAGCTAGCTTATTTATCAGAGCTGGGTTAGCAGGGGCAGAGAGGAGGCCAAAGGATGCCTATGTCAAGCTGTCTCGCAAAGGCCCTAGGCAAGTGGAGACACACATACTTAGCTTCCAAGGCTTGAAGTGCCCACTAGCTGTGTTTACTCTGAACGCTGGGAGCGTGACAGGAAAGTTCATCAATTGGAATGAAATACTAGGGTGGGAAGATGCACAACACAGGACGAAGTCCTCTGAGCAATGAGAGTCATTAGTGTTTATTTCCCTTTCAGGGGCCATTTTCAGACATAATACTACGTCCTTTCTGGACTCATTTTTGGTGGTTGTTTTTGGTATTTTTTCTTCTTCACTGGTGGTTATTTATACACATGCTTCCGATATAGCAGCAGCCCCCTAAGGATCAGAAGAATGATTTATTCAGCAAGTGATTTATTAAGGAACGTTCACAGAAGGTATGTTAATAGCTTGCTTTGCATTAAGCTATGTTTGCAATACTTTTCCTTTGGTTCCTGGTTGTAGTTAATCCTCATGTGGTGGATGAGATCTGGGACCCTTTTACCAGTGAACCAGCTAAGGTACAGGTTTTAATCGATTCACCCTCCTCCTGCCCTTATCTTGGCTAACCCAGGTACGTGGTGACCTGAGATGATGCATCTGGTGCTACTCCTGTGGTGACAAGTAGAAAAGACAGGAAAAAAGGAAGGAGTTCTTCAATTTCATTATTTTTACTTTAAAATAGCCACATCATAATCAAATGGCTATAATGTGTACATTCAATTTTGTTTTTATTCAGAATATAACAATTTCCCTCATGAGGTTTACAAATAGGGTATTTTACAAACCTGTAATAAAATTAATTCTAGACAAGTATACAAATAAACTAATTTTCACACATAATTTAGAGTGAATGATGTTGTGGATTAAAAATAGTGAGAGAGGAGCCTAATACAAGAATATGAGAAATTTTTTTGTGAATTAGCAGATTAGTTGAGCTGCAAATGTGATACAGAGATGTGTCAATGACAAGGCCACATCTGTAACTTTAGTGGGAACATTACATATTAAGGGAAGATACAAGTTCTAAACCTACACTAGGGTTGGGTCTAGAGAGACAGATTAGGGCTGGGTCTAGGGTAGAAGAGTGAGGCACCTGAGGTGTTCTTTTTCTTTTTTTCCCTAATTAAATGTTAGTATTTAGAGGTCCACTATGCTAGCTTCGTTATATCATGCTAAGGGTTAGAACCTCTTCACTGTACCATATTGATCACACATTATATAGAAGCAAGTGTTTTTTCCATCTCCTGGAAATGTCTTAAGTCATTTTTGTCTTCCTTGCCTTCCTTCTATTCCCCCCTTTCCCTGTATTGTTCTCTTCACCACTGGCTAAATTAGTGTTTTGGTTTATGGTTTGTAGAACTGAGCTTCCAAAATCTCAAGAAATACTAAATTTTTTATCATATTCCCAGTGTGGACTTTCAATCCCTTAAACATGTCTATTGATTTGCATAAAATCAAATGGAGTTAAATCTCACATTCCTATCACACCTAATGTCTTATAGGTTACAGCTGGTAGGAACTTCTGCTTTCAAAAATGGGAAGGAAGTGTGAAGTGGCGATGTACGAGTATTTGTTTCATTTCTTCTTTTTATTTTCAGATCAACTTAATCACGAAGAATTTATTTTAAAGATTAGCGTACTGTAATTTCAGTTTGGGAGTTCTCCTATTTTTCAAATGCATTCAAGTTTTCTAGTTGAGTGTAGTAGTTTTGGTTTCTGTTGCTTAACAATATATCAGTGGAACTTTACAAATTCCGTGTGGCGGTTACATTTGGAGATAGCAAGGCCAATATAATGATCATCCTAGCATTTATTTATCCTTTTAAATTTTAAAAAGATGCCCTTTAAACCTTTAAAAAAATTTCTTTTGCAGTTTTGGGTAAAAAATTCCCATGGGGTGTTTCTAGTCAAAATGCAGACAGATATACATGCATGCAAACATCTATTTTTGGTTGAGATATTTATTCATGTGTAGGAAAACCAGCTCAATTTAAAATTCACTTTGTTGAAGTCTAATGTATTTTTGATTCAGCAACATTTCTAGTAAAAGTACATTTTTGATGTTCATTTTGAGCTTTTTAATACTGTGGAAAAGTCCAAACTTTCTGTCCCACCACAAGTTAAACACTAGGTATAAAATTTCCAAATAATATTAATAATAATGTCTTACATTGAACAATAGACTACTGATTGACCAGAAGCTTTATGGAAGAAGCCATATCTTTTCTTTGTAACAATCTTGTCCAACTTTTCAAATTACTGTTTTAAATTAAATTCTTTAAAAATCAGTGAAAATATTCTTCTATCAAGTGAAAACCACCTTTGCTCTGAAGGTCTGTCTTCTCTGGTGTCTGGTAGGAGTACTATGGACAATTTCCCCTTGTACATTGCTTGACCTTCTAAGTAAGCATTTTTCAGATTGACTTCTGGGGTCTATTTCTAGAAAGTTCTCATGATGGCACACAAATTTTACCTTTCAAACTTAATTCATTTGGAAATGGAAATACTGACAGATAACTTCATTTGTATAGATTCCTTAAGAACATGCATCAACATTTTAGACATTCTTAATTTTCCAACTACAGTCTATTCAGCAGTCTGAAAAATAACACTTCTAATGTATTTATCAGGCACATCAGAAATTTTTCAGAATTTCTTTTGATATTTTCCCTAGAGAGTGGGAATCCCATCTGCTTTGCTGAATTCAGGATAATTGAAGGGCAGTGATCTCTTCAAATGGCTTCATTCATTACTGTCTCTGGATCCACCAGGACATCTGCTCCTCAGAGGGTCAACTCAGTGACACCCAGAGCAAGGCATGTGACAATACAGGCAACCCCACCCATGCCTTGTTTAGGATGTAAGATGTTGGAAGAAGCTCTGGTAAGAATGACTACTTTCTTCCTCAGAGTTCAATGTTACAGAAATAATGTAATTCTATTCCTCAAATTCCAATTTAATATATATTCAGTATTTAGCACTATTTTGGCTAGCATAGTTTGAATATATTTTGCTCTGCTGTCATCATAGATATAAACTGTGGTGCAAAAAAGGAAAAAGATAGGCTACAGCTGCTGAATGCCAAAAGAAAAAAGCATCATCTTCAATGTGGTTATATTCTTCAGTATATTTCAAGAACAGCTGAAATAGCCACTAGCATCAAAATGGAAGTGATTTAAACAAGTTCAATTTTAAATCATGTTAATACAGCATTAATTGTGCTTTAAATTGTGGAGTGCTTTTCCATTTCTTGGAGCTTCTTCATCTCTTTAGTATTAGGCCATGCATAAATATTCCTGAGTATTCCTACAGTTTACCTACTTAGGATAGATATAGGAACTAATCAAATACGCTTGACTTTGTGTGAGAAATGTTGGGGAGTACAGAGAAGCAGACTGATTCATGCCCTCAAAAATTAATAGTCTGGTTAGAGAAATAAAAAGCATGAACATCGCAGCTTAAAAATCAAAGTGACACAAATGTCAAATTAGTGGAAGGGACACAAAGTAGATGTTAGAGTAGAGCCTGACAGCATCCGGTGTGGCCTGGAATGCAAGTCATAGTCATGTGGGTTTCAACTGAGTCTTACAGGAAAAGTGGAGGCTGACAACTATTAAGTTTCTATCAAGGTTTGGAGGCCTAGTCTAGATACAATAAGAATTTGTTGGAAGAGATCCCTTTCTTCTCTCCCTCTGCTCATTGCCAAGACTCTTACTTACTTCAAAAGACTAATGTTCATTACGTTTCAAAATCTACTCTTCTAAGAGTAGATCATACATCTGTTTGATCAATTTCGTCTATAAAATGGAAAACATTATCATTGGCACCAACTGATGGCCGTCAGGCTAAGCTGGCTTGAACCAGGGAGCCATCATAATTTAGAAAAATGCAGTATTTGTATTATAAGAGCATTCATTTTCCTCCCTTCTTCTTGATCAAAGAAGGATATACAGAAACAAATAATCCTAGTAGATAAATAGCCTGTAAGTGCTTTACTTTAAATTGTGGGCTAGTTTTGTGTCTCCCCACCCCCACTTCTGTCCCTCTGAAGCAGTGGTGGAGATGCCAGGCCATGTTCCAGAACAGGACTCTTTCCTCTTCTTCCAGGAAAAAACTTTTCAAATAGGTCCTAAATGCTCATTCCGTGTTAGAGAGCACACACACACCTACACACAGTTGAGACGTGCCAACTCCTGACATGAGAATTTTCAGAAGCACACCAAAGTCTCTGTTTAATTTAAATTTATTTTTAATCACATAAAATTCAGTTTGGAAAATTTATGCATGGGATTTTCTGAGTCACCAGAAACTCTTTATAAGACTGAAAATCTGTTGAGAAGGAAGAACTCTGCTTTCCCATGGCTGATATTTCACAGCAACAGTAAAAATAATTGGTTTCCTCAGATCAGAATGAATGAGATGAGTTTTAAAGTCTACAAAAATATGCTATTAAGTCCTAACATAGTCCCAAAATACATTTGATGTATCTGAGTTCTGAGAAAGAATTGAGGGGGAAAAATATCCACTAATTTGAAATAAGTTTATTTTGTTAACTTTCTTTTGTAAGTCTTGCTTAATTTCCCTCATAGTATTTAACACTCTGATTCATATTAATTAATTACGATACTCATCTTTCCTCTCCTTTCCCAATTATTCATTTTGTTAATTTTGACAGTATCTGAGGACATTTCCTAATTTTTTAAAGGAGCTTCTAAAAATGATAATAATAAAATTAGTCATTGTATACCTACATAATCTTTGTTATTTCTATGCCTTTGGAAATAGTTCTTGTATTTATAAATAGATTTATTGAAGAAAAACATTAATATTTTTATTAAATTTAATAAGTGTCAACTCTTCAACGTGTTTGAAAATCACAGATTTAAAATGATAATTGATTTTAATGATCATTAGTGGTCATATCTCAAAAAGGGGACGAGTATGAGTAATTTCTCATCCCTTCACATTTGTTGTGCCAAAAGTCCTTGAAGTGTCACTTGGCCTTTTCCTATGCATATGTAGTCCTCTGGTTTTAAGTGACAAGTTTTTACCTTGTCCCCAGTGATTAAATATTATGCAATTTTTTATTATTCGAGCATTAAATTACAAAGCACAACTAAAAACTCTTATTTACTTGAAGAACTTTTGCAAGTTGTTCCAAGTTCTCAAAATTTTCTTAAGGAATTTTGTTGTTTCCTATTCTTTCCCTGGGAAGGTTAGGTAGTTTCTGTATGCCTGTGCTGTTTTTCCCACCATAAGATGAAAATGAGTTACAGGTATGCACAGTTCAGTATGGAAATATCCACAAACAATAAAGAAAAGATCAACAAGCGTTTTTTCAGCAGGGCGATAGTCTCATAAATCACAGTAGGTTCATATGATGACATGTCATTCAACCAAAGAAATCATGTTTGCAAAGAATATTTATACATATACAAAAGACCAAAAGAAAATATTCTGTTGACAGCAGTCATCTCCGAGTAATTGGCTTAAAATTACTTACTTTTATTTATTTTTATTTTCTTCTTTTTTTTTATATTTTCTAAAGTTGTGTTTGCAATTAATATATATCTTTAAATTAAAATTGCAATTTTGAAAATTCACAAAGCATCAGAAAGTTCAAAAGAATCATTGTGAAGATTTATATTTTGTAATAAAAAAGCCTCCAAAACACTGGTGGTTCACAAGTCCCAGAACTTTCAATGAGAAAACATCTGGCCAGCAGATTAATTTGTTCTTGTTCTGATTGTTTTGTGGTGATGTTTGCAGTACTTCTCACTGTCTTGTTTTTTTCTCTTTATTCAAATATGAATTGCCTACTTTGTCACTGTAATATACTTACAAAAAAACTGTATTTTTAAACCATGCAGTGTTTTCTTACTGATCTCTTTATACTGGAGCCATTTAAGTTCAGCAGGTAAAATAAACTTGGAATGTAAATTACTATAAGGATTTTTTTTTTTTGGAAAACTAAAATGCATTGGAAAAATTACTGTAAAGGTTTTTCTTTCCTTCAAGGGAAATGTATCAAATTGAGGTTAAAATACAACCTGGAAGAAGACAGTCTCAATCACGAAATCGAAGGGCAAGTATGAAATTGTTAGGAAAATGTAAGTATATTGGCACATCAAAGAATAATACCACTAAATTCAACACTAAATTTTAAAATTTAGAACACTGAGTTGGGGACTACTATGGTAACAAATTTCATTAGGAATGACTCAAGTGTTGAGTTCTTTAATCATCTACATAAAATGGTACAATCACTTTTGGAAACAACTTTCAGGTCCTCAGAAAGCTAAACACAGATGTGCCACAGCACCCAGTGAATGCATTAAAAATACATATGTACGTATATATATTATGTGTATATTCGAGAGATGTGAAATCATTTGTACACACAAACTTGTGCATGAGGAATCATTGCAGAACTACTTATAATCATCAAAATGTACAGACAAGTCAAATGTTCAGTTGATGAATGCATGAACATAATATACACTAATCATGCAATGAAAAATTATTTGACAGTAAAAAAGAATGAAGTACTGCTACATGCTACAACATGAATGAACCCTGAAAAGGTTATGTAAATGACAGAAGGTAGTCACAAAGGTGAGATATGATATGATTCTGTTCATGTAAAATATTCCAAACAGGCAAGCCAGAGATACTGAAAGTAGATTAGTAGTTTCCAGGGGCTGGAGACTACAGAGGGCCACAGGTGAGTGACTATGAATAGATGAGCAATTTCTTTATAGCATAATGAAAATGCTCTGAAATTGATAGTGCTGATGGTGTCATAGCTCTGTAAATACACTAAAAACCATAGAATCGTATACTTTAAAAGGATGAATTTATGGTATGTGAATTTTTAAATTCGGTTTAAAAACATTTTGGCTTTCTTATCATATGATATAGTTCCTTTAAACAAGAAGCAGAGCTTCATGATTTTTAAATTATTTCAAAGAAGTTTCATGATTCAGACAAACAAAACAAAACAAAACAAAAAGCCCCTCAGTTTTATGATTGCATGGATATAGAAACAGATTCCAGGAAAATTCAGGTCTGCCCCAGGAAGCAAGAATGAGTTTTGAGATAACAGTGCTTCACTTCCTACCCAAAGAAACCACAAGACCTGACTTCTAATTCTTCATCAGAAGTTGATTTGCTGTGCTCAGGGAATGGCTATACATATATACAGTGTCAGTTTCCCCATTTGTTAAAAGGTAGTAACATATTTGCTGACTTTCTTGTAGGAATTTAGTGCAAAAGAACAAACATGTTTGGAGCACCTACTGGGACTCTGGGGAACAGTGGGAACAGAGTAACTAAATATACAGGCAAATGACCTGCCCATGGTACACTGCAGTAGGTGACATACTGATGACTTAAAAATTGTAAGAAATCAAATGAAAATACTTTAAATGTGCACCAAGAGACTTATCAATAAGTTTTGATAATGGAATATCGTGTCATAGTGGAAGAGAATGAACCACAATAGCATAATAAACCTGATAAACATTAACTGTGAACAATAGCAACAAAAATATTTTTGAAGGTGTACACAGTATAGAATCATTTATAGAAAACTTAAAATAGGCTAAAGTACTACATAACATTAAAGGATGCATAGATATACTATGTGATGATATTCCTGGGAATGATAAACACCAAAATCAGATAGTTTTCTTTGGTTCTCAGGGGCTTTCTGCATTATAGATAGTGGACAGATGAGTATTGTGTTATTTCTTATATACTTTTATGTGTCTTAAACATTACATGCTCATTTTTAAAAGTTGTATCAGAGAAAGAACTTATAGGTCACTTCCTATCGAGTGAGAATGGAAGGTAAGTAAAGACCTTTAAGCAAAGGTGTCTGATCTGGGCCTAACAGACTCATGATTTTAACACATAGAGACAAAGGGAGAGGTCCTATGGGGGAAGGGAACAGTGTAACCAAAGAAAAAATAACAAGGTTTTAGCCTAAGGAACTACAAGCTTTCTTTAGGTTTCAGTTTCTTACAGATTTTCAAAATACAGAGCACAAAGGACAAAGAGATTTTCATGAATTATGGTGCAGAAAGCTTAATACATTGAAAACAAAACATACCCAGAATCTCAGTCTGGTTTGGAGGGTTGCAAACTTGCTCCTTTTTAATAGTGAGAACAAATTGGGATCCCTGGAATATACCACTTGGGAGATGGTGGGAGAATAATTTTATCCACAAGTATTAAGTTGTTGCCTGAGGACAGCTGAGTAAACAGTTTGCTGAAGTCTGTTTGAGGACTGCCAGCTAGTTACACCCATAATTTCATCTCTATTAACAAAAACAACTCGTACTGTCGCAGTGCCCTGCTTTGGCTACCCCAGGGTTTGCAGTATGTGAATTATGGAGTGTCACTTGAGGAACATTCTATAGCAGTGGGGGCTGTGTTTTGATGTCCTTTCATTACCCACCCCCACTCTGTTGATTTATGGCATACCAGGCAGAGACCTAAATCAAAACTAGAAAATACGTGTGAAATAATGCAAAACAGAGTCGAAGGGTTGGCAATTCCGTAATTATACCTAAAGGGAAAATAATTATGTAATACCATATGGCAACAGTAAGTCTCAGAAAAACAAATGTCCATACTGTAAATGTAAAATTCTGGGAAGAACGCACAAAGTCTTTAAAGAGAAGCGGAGGGAAAGGCTTGCCTTTGAAAAGGACCCAGAGACAACTTTGTGAATGATATTTGGCCTTTGACAATACTGCTTATAGGCCAGAAAATGAAAGTTTGAGTGAGTAGAGTGACATGGGCCAGACAGATGAGTGTAGAAAACAGGGCAAAATTTGAGTTATTTATTGTTTCTGCTCAGTCTAGACTACTACCTGTAGTAACCATTGGTTTTACCCATCAGTTAAAATTCTGGAAATGTGAAAGCAACTTATTGATAGACTACAGAAAACTCTCCAAATCTAAACAGCAGCTATGAAGTAGGAACTAAGTCAACATAAGAAACATCTCACACTGGTGACCTTTCAGTGAAAAAAAAATAGAAAGAAAGATGAAAGAATTCCTTTGTAGTCAAGCATAGGAAACTCTCATGTGTAAGTCTATCAGTTAATGAACAACGTCTAAGTAGTGAGAAATACGTAGAAAGAAATGATCAAGGCAATATTTCAGATTCAGTCTTCATGCTGGTAAGCCACCATCTATGTTCCTGTACACTGTACAGCCTTGGCATGGGGACTGCATACAAGATGCTAGGAAAAGATTAGGTACCTAAGGCTCTTAGTGGTCAACTTCCTTCATTAAAAATTAACCCTAGGTGGAGCCATACCAGGGACTGTCCTGAATTTGCATGAACTCTGGAAACAGAAGTGACAAAATCACTCTAAACAGGGAAGTTGGGAATTCTTTAAGATAGGTTGCCAGATGAGGACCGTAGGCCAAATTTCCATGGCTGTCTTTGTAAATAAATTTTATTGGTATATAGCCTCACTCATTTACTCATTCTATGACTGCTTCTGAGATACAATGGTAGACTTGGATATTTGTTAGAGATACCACATAGTCTACGGAGCTTAATGTTTTTTTAGATGCGATTGTGCTGTACTGCCCAGGCTGGCTGCTGACTTTGTACTCCTGAGCTCAAATAATCCTCCTGCCTCAGCCTCTTGAGTAGCTGAGACTACAAGCACATGCCACCGTGCCTGGCGAAGCCTATGGCATTGCTTACGTAACCCTTTCCAAAAGTTTTTCCAGCTCTGCTTTAACACACCATTTTTTGGAACACCTTCAGTGGGTAATAAATACACTTGAAAGCAATAATTTACAGCAATATCTAACTGCACAAAACCTCTAGGTAATTATGCTTAAGCTTCAGAGTTGAACACTACTGTAATACCTTGAGTTCTTTATGGTTATTTTATTTAATAAGAGTATGTATATATGTTATATATGTTATAACATGGGGCCTATTTACTCTTTTATTTTTTTTTCTCCATACAAAAGAACCTAACAGTAGAAGGTGAATCTAGCACAATCAATTTTAAGGTGATTTTTCTGGAAAACAAACTATTTAAGAGAATTTTAATTTAAAAAAATAGATATTAAAAAAAGAAACAGTAGCCTGAAGGAGGAATGTATATTCTTAAAAAATGATAGTAAAAATGCTAAACCTCTTTAAAACACTGCTTTGTAATAATTCATTCCGTCTTCACAATAACTCACGTGTTAGATGTTGTGCCTATTTTATAACAATGAAATTGAGGTCAGTGAGGTTAAGAAAGCCGCGTATGATCTCTGACTTGCAAAGTGGTAGACCAGAGATGGGGGACAACTGTCAGCTTCAGGTCTACACACTTTCCATGTGCCTCCTCACCCCGTCGTGCAAGGGATGGCAGAGGAGGACCTGCCCAGGAAGGCCATGCATCGTTTTCCTAACTCCAAAGGGGCCTAGGCAAGTCTTTCAGTCTCTGCAGTATCCCTCAATATTCAACCACGACAATAACGAATGGATTTTAGTGTTCTATCAGGGCTTTACTGCTTTGTTCTATGAAAACTGTAATTGAGAATTTTACCATATTTAGCTTTGAGATGTCTTTAAAAGAGAATCTGCCTTTCCATGTTGCCTCTGTTCATGATAATCTTTGCTCCTTTCTTTTCTAAGTGCTCAGAGGATGAGTGGATAGTTTCATGGGTATGGGAGCTCAATGGCGTAGCACCTGTGTCCTGCTGCCCCTCAGCCCACAACTCTGTAGCTGGGCTGGGCTGCCCCATTCCTGCCCTCCTGGGTGCCTCATTTTCTGCTTCCCATTCCTGGTTTTGTCCCTGGAGCTTCCCATTGGATCGTCCAGTGACAGTGTTGCCCTGGTCGTTCTTCTGCCCAAGCTCCCAGCACTCTGCAGCTATTAATCTGAACATTTAAAATCCCCAAGCCCACAGAGCCCATGTGTCTAGCCGTTTGAAGGAGTCTCTCTAAACAGAGATTTTGCCAGGATCAGAAAATCCCACCAGCGTCTGCTCTCTGAGGAAGTGGCTTTTACAAGCGAAACTATCCCATGTTCCTTGGCAGCCAAACCAGGTGGCTGCCCGAGAAAATGGGCAAGTTTCAGAGAATGACAGCCACCCTCTGCTGTCTAGTTTTTACCAGGCTAGGAAGAAAAAGG
>RJWT010004136.1:0-34270 GCA_004365215.1 Cuniculus paca
TCCCTTTTAGATATCTTGCAAAAAGAGTTAAAATTACCATATTTCAGGGACACATTCATGCCAATGTTTATACAGCTATTTATGTATTTATTTATTTATGTTAATAAGAAAAACTGCTTACAAGTTTACTCCTCATTCTAGGAGTCTAGCGACAACAAGATTCCTTGTTTAGGAAGGTCCCTGGGTTATGCACCTATAAGGTCAACTGATGTTTATTGTTCCTGAGAAAAGAAAATAAAGAACAATTTTATTTTCTTTATCTTTTTACCCTCTAGCGAGGCCTGGTAAAGGCCTCCTCCATCCCCACCCCCAACACCCAATGTAGGCGATATTGAATATTTTTTCATGTGTTTACTGGTCATTTGTTCCTCTTCTTCTTCTCTGCAACTCTGAAGCCCATAAAATCTCTGGAGAATGGAAGTCTTTCATAAGATGGCACTAAAAATAACTTGACTGCAAAATACCATAGGAATTTATGGGAGGGTAGCTGTAGTTTTTATCTATCTCATGTTTCATTACAAATATGTCAATGTATTTGATCACAGGTGTTTCTTGGAACACATTAAGCATCGGTAGTGAAACCTGAGGTTATGAGATAGTACATAGTGTACTTACCCTTTTACTCCTCTAAAATCTGGAAACTTCTAATTCTCGAATAAGGATGGTGGGTCTGCATCAGAATTTGATGGAAGGATGTAACCCTAGTCGAGGGCAATGTGCAAGAGAGAATATTGGGTCGCCTTGACCAGTGACCAAGTTTGCAGCAGGCAATGTGTGCTGCCGCTGTGGGCACAGTGGGCAGCTCATCAGGAGCCACTTCACACTCAGCCTCCTGGATGTCGGGGCAGCAGCAAAATCAGGAACCCAGGCCATCATTTGTTTTGGTGGACAGAAGCACCCATTTCTGTTGGGCATAATACCCAGGTGTTGAATTTCTGGCATGTAAGGTATATGTTTAGTTTTAGTAGTTATAGGCACACAGATTTCCATCATTGTTGTGCCAGTTCACACACTCTCACCATTATAAGGATTTTAGGTTTTTTAAAGATTCAGCTATTTCAGTGGAGTTGTAGTGGAGTTTCACTGTATTTCCCAGATGATGACAGGAAGCATTTTTTCAAATGCATGTTGGATATTCACATACCTTCTTCTGAAGTGTCTGTGTAAGTGGGGTTTTTTGTTTTGTTTTGTTTTTTTCTTTTTGAGACAGAGTTTTGCTATGCAGTTCAGGCTGGCCTTGGGCTCACTTCGTAGCCCAGGCTGATCTCTAACTTCTGATGGTCCTCCTGCCTCAGCCTCCCAAGTGCTGGAATTACAGGAGTGCACCACCATGCCCAGTTTGTTTAAGACTTTTATCCATTTGAAATTGGGTTATCTTGTTCTTATTGATTTACAGGCATTTTCCATATATTCTAGGTGAGTCTTGTTGAGTACATGTACTATCTTTTCCCACTCTCTAGCTTGTCCAGGTTTTCTTTTTAAGTTAAAATATCCCAGCACTGGGAAATGGATTTGTCAGTTCTCTGATCATTCTATTATAAAGCTGGAGCAATCAGGTAAACCAGAAAGTTTCCACTTAACAGGGAGGCAGCGTTGGAATAGATTTTGGAAAGTCCCCAAAGATTATAATATGTTATCCTGGCCCACTAACAGCAGGAAGATTTCATCTCTCCCAAATAATCTCCTCTGAAGTCTTTAAAAAAAATGCATCAGGGCTGAGGATTTAGCTCAGCGGTGTAAGTGGCTGGCCTGGCAAGCAGGAGGTCATGAGTTTGATTCCCAGCACCAAAAAAAAAAAAAAAAAAAAAATTGCATCAAGCGCATCAGGCAAAGTGACCAGGAAGAAGCAAGGCGGCATGAGAGATCAGTTAGGACAGATAAGAGATGATAGAGTTTTGGGTTACTTGTAGAGGCAGTGGGGATAGGGTGAAGCAGACATTTGAGGTATTCATGAAGCAATTTGATTGAACATTGGGAGCAGGGACAAAAAGACTGGAAGAGAGAGAAAGAGCCCAGATCGCTGCACTGAACGACTAGGTAGATGACAGTAATGCCATTTTCTGAGTTTGGGAACACTGGGAGAGAGAGGAGGAAGCAAGATGACAGGAAAGGTGATGAACTTGGTGGTGACCGTGGGGGTGTGAGGTGCCTGTGTAACCCTAAGTAGAGGTGTCACAAGGCAGCTAGTTAAGATCTGGAGCCCACAATAGAGCAGGAACACAGCCACACTGACAGCTACCTCTGCGGGAGTCCTCAGCATACAGATTGTAAGCGAAGTCATGGGAAGGGCGGGGATGGTCCAAGGAGTGGAAGTGACTGAGAGAAGCAGAGGACCAGGGATGATCCTCTGAGGATCAAATTTAATGAATGAGCCCAGGAGAAAAATGTTGCAAAAATAAGCCCAGGGTGTTGAGGCCCTGCAGCCCCAGAAAACCTTGGTTCTGTATGGAAGCGTGGCTATCAGTGTCAGCTCGTGAAAGTTGGTTGCTGATTGGAAGCCAGATAAGGGATTTGCCCCAGTTCCCACGCTCTCATCCCCTACAAGGCTGAGAATACATTGTAAACTTAAGTCTTTTAACAGCACTTACTGTAGTTGTGTCTTGTTCAATTGTAGGTGCCAATAAGGACTTCGTTTTGGGAATATGTGAATTAAAGCCACAGATCAGAGGGTAACTTGCTTACGTGAGGTCTTGTTTGCAATAAAAGCCTGGGAAGACAACAGAAAGAACAGCGAGAAGGAGCATGAGAAGACAGAAGTGAGAGGAGTCTGCTTACTGCCATAAAGAGTAGGAAAACATTTCTTACCAAATGAAAGAATAACAGGGCTAGATAATGAGAAACAATAAAAACTTGTAAGTCTTTGACCTGAAAAAGAATTATAGTAGAGGAAGAGATAGATTAACCAAACTTTTTTTTGTGTTTATTTTCTCGAGATAGGGTATGCGATGTAGTTCAGGCTATCCTTGAACTCATTATGTAGCCCAGATTGACCTTGAAATCCAGATGATTCTCCTTTCTCAGACTCCCATGTGCTATGATTAAAGGCATGCACCATGACACTATTTTTTTTTTTCTGAAACAGGGTCTTATCATGCAGTCCAGATTGGCCTTGAACCCACTAAGTAGCCTACGCTGGCCTTGAACTTTCAGTGATCCTCTTGCCTCAGCTTCCTGAGTGCTAGGATTACAGGCATATGCCACCACACCTGGCCATGACACCATGCTTATACTCTATCAATCAGGCAATTTATAGAAATTTAGCAATCATGAAATCAACTTATAATTTCACAAATGAAAATGAATGAGAAATATTCAGAGAGCTGAGAAAATTGCTTAAGGGACAGCTCGTTACTGGCACAGCTTGGACTCAAACTGAGAGCTTAGCCACCAGTCTATGCATTTCCACTATAGACAGAAAATCTCACTGCTAGCCCCCTCTTCATTTCCTCTCCATGTCTTCCTTTCTATCTGTCTATCATCTATTTCTTTATTTATTGAAGATAGTGACACTATATAGTTTAGGATGGTCTTGACAGTTCTCCTGCCAAGGTTACGGAAACCATGCCTGGCTCTTTCACATTTATATGAGTGAAATTTGGTTAAAGGAACACCAGGCTGCTACGATAATCTGCATGAAATCACAGATGCTGGGACTGCAGCACTCTCAATTTTCAATGTGTCTCAGTGGTGCTGTGGGCAGAGACGGGAGGGCTACTCACTCATCAGCCTCCTCTGGAAGTCCCAGAGAAGGGAGGGCCAACCATGGTTTTGCAAACTCATGTTTAAAGTAGAAAACCAGGCATGGTGGCACACTCCTGTAATCCCAGCACTCGGGAGGCTGAGGCAGGAGGATCGTTGAAAGTTCAAGACCAGCCTGGGCTACAAAGTGAGCTCAAGGCCAGCCTGAACAGCATAGTGAGACCTTGTCTCAAAAAAACAAAAAAAAAAAAAAAAAAGTGGCGTGTGGGAGGCCAGGCCTAGAGATGTATGACTGTAATTCCCATACTCAGGAGACTGAGACAGGAAGATCATTGCAAATTTGAGGCCCACCTGAGCTATGTAGTGAGTTCAAGGTCAGTCTGAACTACACAGTGAGACCCTGTCTCAAAAAAAATGGTTTGGGGGCCAGGGATATAGCTCAGTGGCCCAAGTGCCTGCCTGGCAAGTACGAGGTTATGAGTTTGATCCCTGGCATCAAAACCAAAACAAAGCAAAACAAAAAAAAATTTGGGAGAGGACAGTGTGCTCTCTTCTCCAATTGACATTTATTTTTTATAATTAGAAAATATACTGTATTTGTTTTTAAATGGGAGCGTGAGCAGTTGGAGAACAGTTAAAGAAGTGCATCTTTGGCAGTGTGAACAACAACCACTTAGAATCAGGATGTGCCAGATAGGAGGTAGGCAGGGCTCAATAGAAAACCAGCTCTACTTCCCTTTTTGTTTTCTTTTGGCTTCTAGATTGTTGGTTTGGTTTAAAGATGAATTTCCGGGCAAGGCAGCAACTCACAAAGAGAAGATAACAGTACTGTGTTTTTCTTAATTGGAGAGGTGGGAAACCAGTCAAAGGAAGGAAGGGGCTAAAAAATGGACATTAGACAATGGGTGGGGCCAGATGACTTTGAGAATAATCAATGAAATATTACTCCAGTACCTGTTCTGTGCAAGACAAAGAGGAATTGATCATAGTTCTGTCCTCAAAATATGTGCTGCTCCATCCATTGCACTATCCCCCTACGCCTAGTATGGTGCCCAGTAACAAGCTCACTCCATCTTCTCTGAAAGGAAGAATGGAATGTCCTCCCTTTTTTTTTTTTTTTTTCTTTTTGAGACAGGGTCTCACTATGCCGTTCAGGCTGACCTTGGGCTCACTTTGTAGCCCAGGCTGGTCAATGATCCTCCTGCCTCAGCCTCCCAAGTGCTGGGATTACAGGCGTGCGCCAACACACCCAGCTGGAATGTCCATTCTTGAAAAGATACAGCACATCCTTTCCACTGGAAGTTCTCACAGCCTTTTCCTCAACATTTTGAAATCCATTAGTCCCAACAGGTACCCTGTGTTACAAGATGTCAGGCATCAGGATACTAAAGGTCTATTTCCCGTTTTCTGCCATTCAACCCTGGGCAGCTGGCCACAATATAAATGACTGTCCTTCAAGTTTCCAGGGTTTGGGAGAAGACCAGCCCCGAGTAGAGAGCCAACAACCAAGTGAGCTGTCTTGCATTCTTCTTCAAGTCTGTCAAATCCTCACGCCAAAGGTCAAACATGTCAATCTGGCCATAAGGAGTCCTCAGAGACACTTCCTCCCAGTTTAGTGGCAAGATCCAGGCCTGGATTGTGTACTGTGCTTTAGGGGCCAAAAACTATTACCATTTCCTCCCAAAAGTCACATTTGGGTCCCAGAAAGAGGAAGTTATAACTTCTACAGCTTGGAACACATCATTCCAAAATAGCTGAAGAGGTCTTGGAAACTTCTCAGATGCAGTTAATTCAAATATTCCCCAAAGATTTGTCCCTGCCGTTCACAGAGAAACCTTTTCAAGCTGCTGTGCCACTGAGCCTCTGGGTGAAGGAGATTCCCAAGGACCTGAGAATTCGGTTTGGAAAACAGTGTCACATAGAAAGTGCCAGTTGTCCCGGCAAGGAAAACAGTTTGTTTGTTTGTTTTCTGCCTCAGAAGTGGAGAGCCACAAGTGCAGGAAATCCTAGAGGCCTTTCTGCTAGTAGATTTTATTACGGCTTACAGATCTCATTTTCCGCCAAAGGAGCTGTATCCCCCAAACCCACTCGGGAAGGAAATATCTCTGCGGTACCCGGCACACAAGCACCATGCTCACTGTCCCATGCTCTGGGACGAGTCTCCACCTAATGTCAGTAAGCTTGTATCGCTGACACAGAGTAAGAGGGTCACCATGGCGCACAGACAGCATCTTACTTACTCTCTTGCTACTGCAGATTTCTCAGTGCTTGGAACTGAGCCTCGCTCTGGCTTGGCCACATAGTGCTGGGAGGCATTTCAGGAAAAAAGGGACCCATTGTGCCAACAGGATGCACACCTTGCCAGCCTGTCTCATCAGCCTGAAGACCGGTTGGCTTCTTCGTCTATGGATCAACAGCACCCTTCTCACCAAATGTCAGGTGTCTTTGTGTTTAAAAAGAACCCTGTAAATGAGATCTACCTGTAATTCGGTCTAATTGTAATTTCGAGGTTACTGTAGCTATCTTATCCAATAAATACTGCCTGAGTGCTTAGCCTATATAAACCAATGCCACATTTTACTGAGAAACTAATGTAAGACTCAGGTCCTTGACCTCAGGGAGCTCATCATTTTGCAGTAGGAAGCCTGGGTCTCCTACAGGCACTGCCACAGCTACTCTGCATCATAGGTTAGACAGGGATCTCGGACATTTTTTGCTCTCTGGTTTTCTCTATGTACTGACACATTCTGTTCAAAACCATCAGCAATAGGGCTGGGAGGATGTTTGCTCAAAGCGGCCTAGGAAATAAGGGAAGAGGGAGGGAAGGCAGTCTCTGCCCCCTCAACTCTAATACATTCATTGGAGCAAGTGAAGAGACACTTAACTTGGTGGCTACCTTTCCCTAGAATGAAGTCTTGGTCCAAACCCTGTCAAGCAAGAAAGTTTTCCTTTTTGGATAAAATTAGCTTCTATAGCTGGGTGTGGTCATCCATGCCTGTAATCCCAGCATTTGGAAGGCTGAGGCAAAAGGATCCTGAGTTCAAGGCCAATCTGGACTACAGAGTGAGTTCAAGGCCAGGCTCAATTACATAGCAAGATTCTCTCTCAAAAACAACAAAATTAGCTTCTATCGCTAAAAATGCTTTGAATGATGCTTTGCATATAGACAAAACTGCAATCGCAAAATAATAAAAAATTCCTCTCGGTAAGAAGGGCCATTGCGCTCTTCTAACTATACAGTTGATTTATTCAAATTAATGCAGCAAAAGCAGGAAGGGGGTGGAATCTTCTTTTCAATCCTATTTTTGCCCTTTTAACACTAATAAGCTCTTAAAAAGCAAGGATTAGTGGGCACCTCAAGCTGTGCTCTTGTAGCCGTTAGTACGAGGCTACAGAGTGAGTAGAAGCAGTAGAATTATTTTTATATTTACAACGATTTGCCCTCAACGAACAAACTAAAGGGAAAAAGTGCATTTTAGATCTTCTAAAAAGAACATTAGGAGTCTCAAAGGATCTTGAGGTATCTCTTGCCTCTAAAAATAAAAAATAAAAATCTCTCAGCTCTCCGGTGCATGCTGCCTTGTCTGCCTGGGATCTGCTTTTAAAGCACATTTCCCACCAGGCCAATTCAACAGCAGTCTGAGATAGAAACATCAGATTTCCTACCTAAGACGCAAATGGAAAAACACAGGATCTAAATTCGCATTTGTTCTCTCTTTTTTTTCCCTTCCCTCATTCATTTTTAAATAAAGGCTGTATTTGTTTCTCTAGTCAAAGACTTTTGTTAGTAGTCATTTAAAAGAATCATACAGTAATTATTAATTTTGCATGGGATCAACTCTGGCCTCTGCTGTCATTTGAGATGCAGTTACATGAAAAACAGACTCTGTTAATTTCACCCCCTTTCCAGTTGCTTGGCAACAAGGCCTTGTTCTAGGGCCTCTCTTCTTAGCCCAGTGAACTCTGGGGTGTCACTCACACTAAGGCAATCATCACCCTATTGCTGTCCCTTGTGAATATGTCCTTAGACCGGGGGTTTGGTAGCTTTGCTCCCACCATACTGGATGGTGTTCTGTGTATGTCCTGGGCATGTCCACCCAGAGAATGAACTACGTTTGGAGAATTTGGGACTCAAGCAATTCAGGTTAGACAGGAAAGACAGGGAGCATGAGAAATGTCTGAGGTGATACTGGAGGGCAGCGGGACTCAGATGGCATAGGTGTTAAAGACCTTAAAAAAAGATTACTATGTTTTATTTTGAAAATATTTCTAAGTTACATTGCTAAACAATAATTGCAAGGTCCTGGACAGTATGTATAGGATGTATGTGTGCAGAGAGAGGAGGGACTTTTAAATATTTTGTTAATGCTTAAAGAAAAACTTAGATGGTTACTGTGTTTGGGAGGGACAAGGTGATGTATAAGGCAGAGACCAGAACAAGATTTTCCATCTATGAATCTGTGTATACTGTTTTGTTTTATAAACTAAAAATATGTTAGCTTGTTCAAAAGTTTTTAAAAAATAAATATATAAAATGTTAGCAATCCGATGCAATTTGTTAACATTTGGTAGAGTTGGAAAAGTTGGCTCTTTGCAGTGCTTTTGCAATTTTCTGATGTGTCTGAAATTATTTCGAAATTAAAAGTTAAAAGACATATTTTCAGTATTAGCAGTATGAAAGATTTTTTAAAACACAAACAGATTTTGTAGTTTTCGCTTGCTATTTAAATGTTATTCTTGCCATCTTTTGTAAAGAAAGCCAATCTGCACATTTTGAATATTTTGAGTGGCTTAGTAGGAGAAGGAATGTCTGTGAACTTTTTGAGCTACAAAAAAAAAAAAAAAAAAAGCCCTCAGTTAGAAAAGTTAACCTTAATCATAACGTGGTTACATTGTATAGAAAATGCATCAGCTGGGTCCTCCAAAGATCTGAAAAGAAATAAACGACAGCCTCCTTAGGGGCTGTTTCTCTGAGTGGTCATACATTTTTCTTAAGTTGTTTTTATTTGGAATTATAGTCGTATGAAATTGCAAACAATATATTTTGGGCATATTCTGCATTCCATCCTAAAATTTCTTGACCTCCAAAATGATTTTTGTTTTTTTCTTTTTTTGAGACAGGGTCTTGCTATGAAGTTTAGACTCACCTTGAACTCACTATGTAGCTCAAGCCAGCCTTTACTGACAGTGATCCTCCTGCATCAGCCTCCATGTGCTAGGATTACAGACATGTGCCACTGCACATGGCTGTAGAAGTTAATTTTATCTGAAAGGGAAAACTTTGTTGCTTAACAGAGGTTTGGACCAAGATTTCATTCTGGAGAAAGGTGGCCACCAAGTTAAGTGTCTCCTCACTTAATTCAATATTTTTGTTTGTTTGTTCGTTTTTTGGTTTTTGGTTTTTGGTTTTTATTTTTTGAAACAGGATCTTGCTTTGTAGAGCATGCTGACCTTGAACTCACTAAATAGCCAAGGCTGGCCTTGAACTTGTAATGATCCTCCTCAGCATCCTAAGTGCTGAGATTATAGGCATGCATCCCCATACCTTGCCTTATTTTCCTTTTTTATGTAGCATAATTTCCTTGAGCCCCATCCAACTTGTTCTGTAAATCCGTAGTTCATTCCTTTTTATTGCTGCATAGCATTCTATGCTATAGAAGTACCAAAGTTTGTAAACCTTTTACCTGTTGAAGGACACCTGGGTTGTTTCAGTATCTTGGCAATTATGAAAAAAACTGTTGTAAACATTCATGTCCAGATTTTTTTTTGTAATTTTTATTTTAAAGACAATAAAACAAGCAAAACAAAACAGAACAAAGCCAATCAAAACAAAACAGTGCAAATGATACAGGACTTCAAAACAAGATGATAGGAAATCAACGATGGTTACCATAATGCCTCTTGTCTTCAAAACAGCTACCCATACCATCACACATAGGAAAATCAAACAAAACAGAACAGAATAGAACCAATTAAAAAAAAAAAACAATGAATGCAATAAAGGACTTCAAAACAAGATAATAGTAACTCCAAAATGGCTACTATATCTTGTTATCCTCCAAATAGCTGCCCATGACATTGGATATAATAAAATCAAACAAGACAAAACAGAATAAAACCAAATCCAAATAAACAATGGAAATATAGGATTTCCAAACAAGATAATAGGGAATTAACAATAGCCACCACCTTCAGAAGGAGATCCCCCATAGATGCTACATTGCGTAGTTATCCTCTGAATAGATGATCAGACTGTTGGCTTCAGGCTTGCAAAGTCAGTGAAACATTAAAACATTAAGTTGTATTTTACCGCAATAGCCATCATCACAGCCTGTGTTTCTCCAAATCAGCTGGTCACTTACAGCGGGGCGGGGGGATTGGCTCCTCTTTTGTCTCTCAGCCTACACACAGGAAGGGGCTGGTGTCTGGATTTCCCCATAGTGGCAGCTCACAGACAGCACTTGCTTCTTAACTTCTTGTTCTCTTCCCCTGAAGTCTGTGAATGCTGCCAACTCGTGGGAAAAGACTGGTGTCTGGGTCTCCCCCCAGCGGCCCACACATAGCACCATCTCACAGGGTCATGTCCAGATTTTTGTGTGAGCATAGACTTTTTATCTCTCAGAAACATAGTTGCTAGATCATATGGTAAGTGTGTAATAGGTTTGTAAGAAATTGTCAATCTGTTTTACAGAGTGGCCATACCATACTTTGTATTCAGCAATGTTTGAGTGATCTGGTTTTTCTCTACCCTCGCAAACATTTGGTATTATCATTAATTTCATTTCAGCCAAGCTGATAGATGTGTCCATGCTTCCTTTTTGGAAAGCCATATACATTTTAAAGCAATAGAGGAGTACATTAGTTTTTAGCTACTATAACTGTCACCCAAGATGGTCAACTTAGAAAGAGAAAAGGGTTATTTTGACTCACAGTTTTGGAGGGTTCAGTCCATGATTGGTTAACACTGTTGCTTTGAGACTGTGGCTGCACATTCAGAAGCATAAGGCTGAGCAAAACTATTTACTTCATGGCCAAGAAGCAAAAGAGGGGAAGAGAGGACCCACAATGCCTGAGGGCACACCCCCACTGACCTAAGGACTTCTCCCTCAATCCCATATCTTAAAGTTTCCACAGCCTCCCAAAAGGGCCTCCCTAAAGACAAGCCTCTAACATTTGAGTCTTTTAGGGACATTTGATATGCAAACTATAGCAAACCAATACTAACAAGCTGATACTTCGTGAATACCTGGCTCAACATAAGGCTCTTAGAGCATGGAAGAGACCCCACTCCTGTATGTGAGGGACTGCAGAGGAACTGGCTTCCTTACAGGCTCAACAGTAATGGCATATGTTGGGTGATGAACTTTGATCCCCTAACAGGAACCTGCGTACCTGTGTTGGGTACCGTTTCTCTGTGGGCCACCCAGCTGAGAAGGGAAAGCAAACACACAGAATTCTGGGTAAGGATAAAGAAGGAAATCACATTTTGGATCCAGGAGAAGCCCAAGTTAGCTATTTGAAATTCCAGGTGAAAGGAATGATACTGACTGGGTCTCCAAAAAGGGATTCAGATTCTGCCTGTGTTTTATTAAGAAATAGAACAAAGCAGGCCAGATGTGGTGAGGCAGGAGGATCACAGCGAGTTCAAGGCCAGCCTGAACTCTGGGGAGACTCTGTCTCAGAAAACTAAATAAATAAAAAAGGAAGGAAACTAGAACTAGAACAAAGCTAACAAGTGTTCCTGCCCATGTGTAGCAAAACCAAGATGGTTTTTTTTTCAACTTGAAAAGAACACCATATGCTTTCCCAGTGAGTTATGTTAAAGAAGATTCCTAGGATTCTTTCCAAGCCCACCTCTAGCTCTCTCATTTTCTCCAACTTCTGTCTACTTTGTTAAATGTAAGGCATTAAGATCCATTTACTGACAGTTATAAATATGGACAAAGCCAGGTGTTGCCACACACCTGTAGTCCCAGCACTCGGGAGGCAGAGGCAGGAGGATCACAGCAAGTTTGACGCCAGCCTGGATTATGTAGAGGGACCCTGTCTAAAAAAATTTTTAATTGAATTAAAATAAGTAAATATGAACAAAACCATGTTACTATACAATTACTAGATCTCAGTTATCTAAGGAGCAGATAGTCTTTATGTATCAAAAATAAACAACTTAAAAAAAAAACCTTAAAATTTTAAAACAATTCTTTGAACAAAGATCAACTTTGTTTGGAAAGACACAGCACACTGTGCTGAGGACTTCACACAAGAATAATACTCTCAGGGAACTTTCTGTCCCTTCTGGAATACCTTTCTCCACCCTGCCCTTCCTCCCTTCACCCTAGGGAACATCTGTTGTCCTCAGTCTAGTCGGATTTTGAAAAAATATTTATTTATACTCATACTACTTCAAAAAGCTTTGAAGAAATATAAAAATTAAAATACTTTCCTCTATAAAAACATAACAAAAAGGGAAATAGAACCAAAACTAGTTAAAAGGAACAGAAAAACTAGATACGGCTAAATGAGCATTTATCCTCCACAGTGATAACTCTTCGAGGACTACTCAGCTGCTGACGCAACAACATGCATTTTAAAAGCCACCATCTGGCTTTTCCCATGAGGTTGTCAAAGCGCAGTCCACTTTCCTGTATTTTCTATTTCACTATTTTGTTTCTTCAATTACTGAGCTCTTAGTGGCTTATCAATTTAAATAAATACCTTAAGGAAGTTCTAGTAGTCTGACTCCTGCTGATGGCCATTATCCCTGGTAGAAAACAATACAGATGGCTTTTTTCTGTTGCTCCGATGGACAAACATTATTCATCTCCAAAACTCACTGATGATAACTTGCAAAGATGTAGTAAAGCAAATGCTATGAACTGAACCATGTCCCTCTCAAAACTTGGAAGTTGAAGCACTAATCTCCAATGTGATATGGAAGCAGGGCCCTTGGGAGGTTAAAGTAAAGCCTTAATTATGAGATTAGTGTCCTTGTAGAAAAAGATCAGAGTATAAAATACCTCTCCACCCGTGTGAGGACATAATGTGAAAGTCATCAACTGCAAGCCAGGAAGAAGGTCATTACCAGGAACCAAGTAGCTGACACCTGGAACTTGGACTTGCCAAACTCCAAACTGAAAAATAAATATTTGGGCTAAGTCACCTAGCCCAAGCTGAACTAAGAATGCTAAATCAACTGGTGCATATGTGCTCTCTGAGGGCACGGGCCTTGTCTTTCCTGTACCTCAGTGTCCCAGCATCTGGACTCAGATTTTGACCAAAAATCACTGAGTGCCTTCTTTGAGCAGTATGCTGTTCCTAGAATTTCTGGACATATGTAGAACTAAAGGATTTATGGGTTCGTGACTAGCACCCCCACACCCACCATCGTGGTATACATATGAGGTGGTGAGCAAAAGCTTTGACATCCTACACAAAGGCCTTTTGGAAGAGCAAGATTCCCTTTGTGTTTTCCATCTTCCTTGGAAGCCACAGAACTGTGCGCAGGCCCACTGCATGGAACTGGCTGGGGTATGTCCACAGCTCTCAAAAACCTTGATGAATTATAGGCTGAGATAACTGAGTTTTTCATCACCCTTTAGCTGCTCAACTTCTGCAAATGGCCATACCACCAGTGTTGAAGGAAGCAGAAGCATGAAGTCACTTGTGAAACAACCCCTGGTTAATCCCAGTGCCTCAAACTGGGACCCAATCACCCAAGCCACAGAATTTACTAATTCCTTGGATTATGTTAATGTTGCCACCTGACTTCCTAGATTCTGCCTTATTATCTTTTTCAAATACTTTGTCATTAGTTTAGGGTGATTTCTCAGAGGCTGTAGCATTTTTAAGTGTGGTTCCTACCATCTCAGGCAAAGGGCAAACATTTAGGGCAGGAGAACTGAAAGATCAAGTGATAAACAAACTGCATGAGATACTCAATCACTGTGTTCCAAAACCCGAATCTCAGAGTAAATCCCCAGTCTGTTTAATCAGACCATATTTTTCTCAACCTTAGCACTGTTAGCATTTTGGCCCAGATAATTTTTGTGGGGAGTGCCACCCTCTTCATTATAGAATGTTTAGCACCATCCTAGCCCTCCAACCATGGGACAGCAGTAGGAGCCACCGCAAACTAAAATGTCTACCGACATCACCAGATGTTCAACTGAGAACAGCACAATCTGAAACCCAGGTGCACCAAAAAAAGTCAGTGAGTGCATTAGCTTAAAACGGATGAAATTTTCTCTTAAAGCTGGGCATGATAGTATACCCATGTAATCTCAGAACTTGGGAGGCTGAGACAGGAGAATTGCTGCACATCTGAGGCCAGCTTGGGCCACATAGTAAGTTCAAGGGGCCAGCCTGAACTACATGGCAAGACCTGTTATCAAAAAAAAAAAAAGTTTTTAAAAAGGAACAAATGCTGGCGTGGTGGCTCACACCTGTAATCCCAGCACTCGGGAGGCTGAGACAGGCGGATCGTTGTGAGTTCGAGACCAGCCTGGGCTACAAAGTGAGCTCGAGGCCAGCCTGAATGGCATAGTGAGACCCTGTCTCAAAAACACCAGGGCCGGGGATCTAGCTTAGCGGCCTAAGCGCCTGCCTGGCAAGCACAAGGTCGTGAGTTCAATCCCTGGTGCCGCAAAAAAATAAATAAATAAAAATAAAAATAAAAAGGAACAAATTAGCTGGGTGTGGTGATGCACACTTATAATCTCAACACCCAGGAGGCTGAGCCAGGAGGATCACTGTGAGTTCGAGGCCAACCTGGGCTACATAGTGAGTTCAGGACCAGACTAAACTACACAGCAAGACCTTGTCTCAAAAAGACGGAAAAGAAAAAAAAAATAAAAAAGATATTGCTTAGATTTATTCCTTTTTTTTTTTTTTTTTTTGTGGCACCGGGGATCGAACTCACAACCTCACTCTTGCCAGGCAGGTGCTTAGGCTGCTAAGCTAAATCCCCAGCCCTTGTCTTTTTGAGACAGGGTCTCACTATGCCGCTCAGGCTGGTCTTGAGCTCACTTTGTAGCCCAGGCTGGTCTCGAACTCACAACGATCCGCCTGTCTCAGCCTCCCGAGTGCTGGGATTACAGGCGTGAGCCACCACACCCAGCAATTGATTCCTTTTTTAAAAAGGTTTTATTGAGGTAATTCACATACCAGACTATTCACACATTTATTGTTTTTGGTTTTTGTTTTTTGAGACAGGTCTGGCTTTGTAGTGCAGCCTGGTTTTGAATTTATAATCCTCTTGCCTCAGCCTCCCAAGTGTTGAGAACTGTTCACCCATTTAATGAGTGAATTTAATTTAAACTCACTGTTATTATTTAAAGTCCATTTTTACATTCCATTCACAGGATGATGCAAACATCACCATAATGTAACTGTAGATAGTCATTTACCCCCAAAAGAAATCCAACACTCATCAACTCATCATCAGTCACACGACTAACCCACTTTGTCTCTGCGGGTTGGGTTATTCTGGACACAGGCAAATGGAATTATACATTATGATCTGACCCAGATGTGGTGGTAGTTCCAGTACTCAGGCAGCTGAGGCAGGAGAACAGCCATGAGTTTGAGACCAGTCTGAGCTACACAGTGAGTCCAAGGCCAGCCTGAACTACATAGTGAGACCCTGTTTAAAAAAAAAAAAAAAGTAGTCTGCCTTCTTTCACTCAGAATAATATTTTCAAGGTGTATCGATTTTACGGCATGTATTGGTACTTCATGCCTATTTATTGCTGAAAAATACCTTTTTGTGAACGTGTGTTTTCATTTCTCTTTCATATATATGTAGAAGTAGAATTACTGAGTCATTTAGTAACTGTATGTTTATGATTTTGAGGAACTGCCAAACTGTTTTTTCAAAGCAGCTGTCCCATTTTATTAACCACCAGAAATATGTAAGTGTTTCAATTTCTCTGTGTTCAGCCCAGTACTTATTGTCTGGCTTTTTGGTTGTAGTCATCTATCTATCTTGTAGCTTTGATTTGCATTTCTTTAATGACTACAGCATACTTCTGGGAAGTTGCAGTTCAGTTTGCAGCCTCAATCATTTGCCGATTTTTATTTAGAGCCTAATAACTGATCACAGAAACCCCTTCAATTTTACCGACACTGCAAAGGCAGAGGCAGTAGCATTCCTACATGATAACAGGTTGCTATACCGTGCGCAGCTGTCTCCCTTGTTCTTGGTTTTATTCTTAAAGCCCTAAGATCCCTAAGATGCCACAAAATGGCCTGTACCTCCTAAGGCTTTATTAATACAGTATTTTATTAAAGTAAATTATGTAACAGCAGGAGACATAGCATATTTAGGGTTTAAATAGGAGTTTATGGGCATTTGTCTGACCATATCTGAAATTCTTGGTTTTGACAATTTGCAGATGTTCTAGAAATGTAACCTTCACAAATTTCAGGGTTCCACTGTATCTTTTCACATCTTTTGGAGCATCTGTATATCTTCTTTGGACAAAGGTCTAGTCAAATTCTTTCCCTTTTTGAAAAATTAAGCTTTTTTATTTTGAGGTAATTATAGATTCACATGTAGTATCCTTTACCCTGTGTATCTTTTCCCCATGGTAACATCTTATAAAGTTATACTACAATATCATACCCAGTCAGGCTATAGAACATTACAATCACCACAAAGATCCCCGCGTTATCCTTGTACGGCCACAATCACTTCCCTACTGGCCCCACTCTCCTTACCCCTGGTACCCTATAATCTCTTTTTATCTCTCTGATTTTCTTATTTCAAGATTCTTACAGCTGGGCATGGTGGAATATGTCTGTAATCCCAGCACTCGAGAGGCCGAGGCAGGGGAATTGCTGTGAGTTCGAGGCCAGCCTGAACTGCATAGCAAGACACTGTCTCAAAAAGACAAAAAAAAAACCAAAAAACAAAACAAAACAAAAACCCTGAAAACAACAGAACACCCTTACCTCAGTGGAATAATACAGTATGCAATCTTTGGGATTTTTTTTTCACTCAGCATAATTCAATTTTGTCTATGTTATTACATGATAGTTTGTTTCTTTTTATTGCTGAGTAGTCACCATTTCATCCCAGAGAAACATCAACATTCACCTGTTGAAAGGCATTTGGGTTGTTTCTAGCTTTGTTTTGATTGATTGATTGATTGATTGATACCGGAGATCGAACTCATGACCTCACACTTGCCAGGCAGGTGCTTAAGCTGCTGAGCTACATCCCTGGCCCCTTGTTTTGTTTTTGAGCAGGATCTCACTATGTATTCCAGGCTAACCTTGAACTCATGATCCTCTGTGTCAGCCTCCCAAGAGCTGTGATTACAGGTGTATGTCACCACACTTGGTTGTTCTATGGTTTGAGCTGTTACAGATAAAGCTATTATAGACATGTATATAGGCTTTGGTCTGGACATGTCTCCATTCCTCCAGGATAAATGCCTGGGATTGAAATTGCTGGCTTGTATGTAAAGAGTAAAATAGAAAGTAGATAAATAGGAAGCAGCGAGATCTTTTTCAACTGGATTGGGGTGGGGAGGCAGGGATATAGCTCAGGGGCACAGCATCTGCCTGGCAGGGGTGAGGTCCTGAGTTCATTCCTGATACCAAAAACCAACCAAACAAACAAAAAACAACAAATGGATGGGGGAACAAAAGATGGAGTAGGGGAGGGGGGGAGAAAGAGGAGGGAAAGGGTATGGAAAAAATTGAAGGGAAAAATGAAAATGAAAACAGAGTTTTTGCAAATGGGAAATGGACTAAGATTTGGAAGAAGCTGGCAGGGAGGAGTGGGGTAGGAGATAAAAAAAAAAGAGGTAACCTCTTCAGGATAAATGTACCAATTTCTCAAGATAAATGTAATCATTATGTACTGCAAACATGTACTAATAGTTTAATGTAAAGAAATCACTAGTTTTCATATTTAAGTTTTGAAAGAAATTGCCAAATTGATTTGCAGAGCAGCTGTGCCATCTTACATTCCCTCCTGCAGTGTATGTGTGATTGGGTTTCTTTCTGCACAAGAGTAGAGCTTCTGTTATTTGTGGGAAGGTTGTGTGGGGATGCAGGACCAGGTCCTCTTTAAGCATTGGTCTCTCACAGAAGGCAAAGAGGACAGGAGCTCATTAATGTCTCAGATGCCATAGAATCTCCCTGTTCTGGCTGAGATTTGGCAGTTTCTTGAATCAATGTTTCCTCATTTGCTCTATGCCCTTATGACAATTCCTAGAGACTTTAAAAATCTCCTGGGGCTACAGTGGTAGCACAGGCCTATAATCCTAGCTATTCAGGATACTGAGCCCTGAGGATCACAAATTCAAGCCCAGCCTGGCAATTTAGATACAACTGTGAGAGTCCCAGCCCTTCAGACTTGTTTCTTTGTATGCTTTTTTTTTTTTTTTTTTTTTTGTGGCACCGGGGATTGAACTCACGACCTTGTGCTTGCCAGGGAGGCGCTTAGGCCGCTGAGTTAGATCCCCGGCCCTGGTGTTTTTGAGACAGGGTTTCACTATGCCGTTCAGGCTGGCCTCGAGCTCATTTGTAGCCCAGGCTGGTCTCAAACTCACAAGGATCCGCCTGTCTCAGCCTCCCAAGTGCTGGGATTACAGGCGTGAGCCACCACGCCCGGCTTTGTATGCTTATTTAAGAGCCTGGATCTTACTATGTTGCCCAGGCTGGAGTGGTTGTGGCCATTCACAGGTGTGATTCCACTACTGATTAGCAAGTGCAACTTGGTGGTCACCAGCTCCTGGGGAGCCACAGGAAAACTCTACTACAGTTAAAGTAGGCATAAAATAGGGTCTAATTGGTATGCAAGGGATACCTTCAGGAAGCTGGTGATACACAAAAATTACCACAGAGGTGGTTGGAGAAACTGTCTATCTACTACGCATGGACTGATAGCACCCGGCGTGGTTCGGGGGTAGCTGCAGCTCTGACAAAGAAAGGAACCTTCCCCAGGCACCAACGACAATATTGACTTTAATCCAAAATAGACTTGAGCAGATGGGGCTTTTCCCAAGATCATGCAGAAAGGCCTGTTAAAAATTATGTAGAATCTGCTTTATGACAGGACCAACCTAGAAGATCTGACATAAGCTCAGGCCAGGAAACTAAGACCCAAACTGAGTTAAGCATACATAATTTCCAACAGTCTCCTTTTTTGGCAGAATAAATATAGCAGCAAGGAAAATAAGAGAAATGACAGGGCATTGGCAAAGAGTCAAAAATTACCCTCTACCTGGGATACCACCTTAGAAACATCTTGCAGGGAACCTGTCCAGGGCTCCATTATTCCTTCAAAATAACTTCAAAGGATCATAGAGGTGGTG
Source organism: Cuniculus paca (assembly GCA_004365215.1). Taxonomy (NCBI): domain Eukaryota; kingdom Metazoa; phylum Chordata; class Mammalia; order Rodentia; family Cuniculidae; genus Cuniculus; species Cuniculus paca. The sequence goes on from RJWT010004136.1 coordinate 19,026, forward strand.
GAGTGAAGGAGATGACAACAACCTCAGAAACAAATGCAATAGCAAATCTGCCCAGGAGAAACAGATGTGTTATGGTTTGTATCTAGATGTTCCCCCAAAGCCTCAGGTGATCATAGGTGGGGCTTTTCAGAGGTGGCTGGATCTAGAGTATGTGATGCTGGAATTAAGGATGTGATGCTGGGATTGATTCATGGTGTGATGTTAGGATTAAGGGTGCCCAACCCTGGGTGTGAGTGGCGAGGGTAGCCTGGACAGAATATATGGGACAAAAAGAGGGCTGTTACTGTTGCTTACTGCTTGCTGCTTTGCTGCCTTCCTTCCATGAACTTGTTTTTCTCTGCAATGCCTATCTGTTATGCCACCCTGCCTTGGAATCAAGTCAACTATGGACTGAAACCTCTACAAACTGTGAGCTAAATAAACCTTTTCTCCCTTTATCTTAGGGGCTGAGTATTTTGTCTCAGCAATAAGAAATATAACTAAGGCAAGAGGTATGTACAACAGGACAGCTGTAGGCAGATAGTGAGGAAGCCATTTCCAAGGCTGGAATTCCCATTGTGTACCTTCTATTTTGGGGAGAGTTCAAAGAGTTATCTGTCATACTGAGAGACATCTGATGCATCAGATTCTAGCTTTAGCAGGGTCTTCCGCCAGGTCTGGCCAAGGCAGGCAGGCCCACAGCTGTGTGAGGCTGGGACTGTTCACTGGTAGAGGAAACACAAGCCAGACACCAGGGCCCCACAAAGTTGACTTTCTGCAGGCTCACAACCTACTTTGAAGGAGAGCTAAATGGTCATTTTATAGCCAGAATCAACCCCACTGCTTGAAGAGGTTTGGGTCACTAACAGCTGTAGCCACAGGAACAGATCCAAAACTCCTCAATACAAACCATGGCATGCCTGGAAGAGTATCTGCCCGCTCCCTCCTCAGCATGATGAAGGAGACAAAGCTGATGCAGCACTGTGCACCTGCAGTCCCGACCACCCGAGAGGCTGAAGCAGAGAGATAACCTGAGCCCAAGAGTTTAAAACCAGTATGGTTAACATATTAACACCTGATCGCTGCAACAAAACTAAACAAAGATTGAATCAAAAGCGAAGTGTTTAAAAGTGGCCAGGTATGGTGGTGCATGCCTATAATCCCAGCACTTGGGAGACTGAGACAGGAGGATTGCTGCATGTTCAAGGCCAGCCTGAACTACACAGTAAAAACTTGTATCAAAAAACAAACAAAAAGAATAACAATAAAGAGTTTAAAAGTGATTGCCTCTGTGGTAGATTAACAGGTGAGAGGAGCAGGATAAGAGAATGGAAAAAATAGTTATCTCAGCCTTCTTTGTGGGTGTGTGTGTGTGTGTGTGTGTGTGTGTTACTAGCAATTGAATCCAGGGCCTTGCAAATGGTAGACAAGCACTGTACCATTGAGGTACACCTCCAGCCCCAGACTTCTTTTCTCCTCTTTGTATTAAGAAAAATTTAAAATCCATAGGGAAGTTGGGAAGTACATATAATGAAATGTTATCAAAAGAAGTATCCATAAAGATAAATTCATAAGTTAGGCTTCATTACAATTAAAAGCTTCAGCTTTGAGGGAGTACAGGGACTGAACCCAGGATCTTATGCATGCTAGGCGAGAGATCTACCACTGAGCCACAGTCAGTCCTTGCTGCTGCTTCTTAAAAGACACTATTAAGGCCAGGCATGGTGACACACACCTGTAGTCCCACCACTCAGGAGGCTGACAGGGTTTCTGAGAGTTCAAAGCCAGCCTGAACTACATAGTGAGTCCCTGTCTCAGAAAAACAAACAAAACAAATAACAACAACAAAAAAAGACACTGTTAAGAAAAAGAAAAAACAAGCCATAGGTTGGGGAAAAGATTAAAAATATAAATTTGATAAAGGACTTACATCCAAAATACACACGCATCACACACACACACATATCTCACAATACTCAAAAAGAACCCAAATAATGTAGCAAAAATGGGCAAAAAGAGCCAGGCATGATAGTGCATGCTTGTAATCCCAGCCCTCAAGAGACCAAGGCAGGAGAATTGCAAATTCAAAGATAACTTGAACATAAGACTTTGTCTCAAAAAAAAGAAAAGAAAAAAGTAAGGGCAAGGGAGAGATTTGATTAGATACTTCACCAAACAAGATAAAAATAAGTCTATAAAAACAAGTTGAGTCAGGCACAGTGGTGCACACCTGTAATCCCAGCATTTGAGAAACTGAGGCAGGGGGATTGCTTTGAGTTTGAGGGCAGCCTGGGCTATACAGTAAGTTCAAGGTCAGTCTAAACTATATAGTAAGACCCTGTCTCAAAAATAAATAAATAGCCAGGGGTAGTGGCACACACCTGTAATCCCAGCACTCAAGAGGCTGAAGCAGGAGGATTGCTGCTAGTTCAAGGCCAGCCTGGGCTACAAAGTGAGTTGAAGGCCAGCCTACACTGTATAATGAGACACTGTCTCAAAAAGACCAAAATAACTAAATAAGCCGGGAATTTAGCTCAGTGGCCTAAGCGCCTGCCTGGCAAGCATGAGGTCATGAGTTCAATCCCTGGTGTTGCAAGAAATAAATAAATAAATAAACAAACAAACAGAAGCTTAAAATCATAAGTTATTAAGGAAATGCAAATTAAAATCACAAGGAGATATCATACATACATATCCATTAAAATGGCGATAATCAGAAAAACTAATAATACTCAGTATTAGTGAAAATGTGGAGAATTGCAATTTTCATGTATTCCTAGTGGCAGTGGAAAGTGCGTTGGAAAACAGTTTGAGAGTTAAGTATAATTCCACTATTCAATGTTTACCCAAGGGAGTTGTAAATTTGTGTTTACACGAAAACTCACATAGAGCTAGGTGTGTGTGATGGTGCATGCCTGTAAACTGAGCACTGAGACGCTGACGTCAAAGGATCACCATGAGTTTGAGGCCAGCCCAGGCTATGTGGTAAGCTCAAGAACAGCCTAAAACTGCATAGGGAGATGTGTCTCAAAAACAGACAAACAAAGGGCCGGGGATCTAGCTCAGCGGCCTAAGCGCCTGCCTGGCAAGCACAAGGTTGTGAGTTCAATCCCCAGTGCCGCAAAAAAAAAAAAAAAAAAAAAAAAAAGACAAACGAACAAACAAAACCCCACATACAAATATTTATAGTATCTTTGTTGCTAATTGCCTAACACTGGAAACAGCCCACATTTATCTGTCAGCTGATAAATGGATAAACATTCAAACATTCAAAAAATACTAGACAGTAATACTATCAGACCCCATTTATATGAGATTCTGGAAAACGGAAAATGATAGGGATGAGAAACATCACTGTTGTCAAGGGTTGGGGGTGGGTGGGATGACTATAGAGAAAAAAGGAGAATTTGGGGGGTGATGGAACAGTCTGTGTCTTTATTAGCATGGTAATTATATGACTACATATATTTGTCAAAATTTTAAAACTAGTGCTGGGTATAGCTCAGTGATGTAGGGAGCATGCACAAGGCCAGGGTTGATCCAGAGCCCCACCACCTCATCATAAAACTTCATACTTCAGTGGGTAAATTTTTACTCAATTAAATTATACTTCAATAACTCTGACACACCCCCAACCCAAAACCAAAAAAAAATCTTCTATCAGACTCAATAGCTATTCATATTTGACCATCTGCTTTATGTGCTTTTGATTGAATCACTTAAAATTAAGTTGCAGACATCAGAGTACTTTATCATACATCTTCTGAGAAGGACATTTTTCTTCATTAGATATTTAAGAATAGTAATAATACCATCAATTATCTAATTTACAATCCATACTCCAACTTTTCCAATTATATTTAAAATGCCTTTCAAGCTGGGGGTGGTGACACATGCCTATAATCCCAGCATTTGGGAGGCTGAGGCAAGAGGGTTGCTGTGAGTTCGAGACAAGCCTGGACTATACAGTGCGTTCAAGCAAGGCCAGCCTGAACTGCATAGTGAGACCTCTCAGGACTCATAGGTAGGAGTTCTCGCAGGTTTCTTTAAGATATGAACAGCATAAAAAGACGCAGACACCAAGAAGAGCTTTCTATCATGGTTTTCCTCATGATACCCGTCCTGTGTCTTCCAGGGTGTACTTTTATCTTGCTTTTTCCTCTCTCACTCAGTTCAAGCTTGCTCTGCAGAGCCAGTTTCTCTCTCACTCCTCCTTTACATTTTAAAATAAATTTTGTCTCTGCTTTTTGCTTTTTTCATTCAATTCTTTGTTCAAAATGAGTAGAACTTGGACTCCAATTCCAGAAAGAGGCAAGCAATCCAAACCTGGATAATGCTCAATGGGTGAGCCAATTTTAGAAGGAGCTGCCCGATAACAAGAGGGAATCAGGAGATGAGCTACAGGAAGTTCACGGATGGGAAAAGAGGTGTTTACAGTCCCTTGTGATGAGGCCATGAAAGGAAACTTGGAGGGCCTGAGCAGCTTGTTGAGAAGGCAAGAGCTAAACTGAGGCCTAAAGAGTGATTGTGTCAGGGGAGAGTAGCACAGGAAGGATGGGGAAGTCAAGACAGGCAAGTTGCTAGCATTAAATCTGTGCAGCAACTTAGTTTAGGAAAACTGCAAAGTATTCTTGCCAAAATTTTAATCTGAACTAATAAAGATCCTAGGCCTGATTTCTGGTTTGTAGGAAATACTGGAAATAGAGGAATTTTAAATCACACTGACTTGAATTAAAAACCGTAACTACAGACTATTTTCCTGCCAGCGATCTGAGCTGTCATCTAAAGAACTGCGGGTCCTGGGGGAAAAAGGATGACTTATTAAAGTTTTTTATTGCATTCTACTTTCCCAGATATTGAGATTAAATGGCTCAAACCCATTTTCCACTAGAATAAATAACCCTACTAATGCAGATAGTACAATAAGGCACTAAGGGATCACTCCTCTCCCCTGACCTGAACATGAGCAATGCCTTAGGTCAACTTAGGTCAACCTCTCTGACCTTTATCCTAAGACTCAGTAACTACAGGCAGAGACAAAAATAATAAAGACTCCTGGAAAATTCCCAATATTGCAAACCACAACCTGTGTGCTAGACCTGCCAGCATGACCTCCAATGACCTTTCTTACCTGAAGCCTATTAAAGGTTCATATGTATGGTCTGCATTTCAGACATCCAATGTGAATTACGAGAAAGCGCATGTGCAGTAGACACAGCTGACAGGACTCAGCACCCTGTCAATCACATTGTCAATCTTGTTCTGCAAGACCCAATGGCAGGTGCCCTGGGCCCAGCACAACTTTTCAAATCCTTAAGTCCAATGTATTAAGTACTCATACCATTTTCTTTTCTACTGGCATGAGCCCGCTTGCTCTGAATGGTACTATTGCCTAATTAAACTTCATTAAACTTAGCTGTTTTTTCCTTACTGTTGTTTCCCACATCTAATTCTTTATTTGGTATGCATAAGAATCTGGAAATCTGTACTGAGATCCCATTACCCATGGTAAAACTACTGTTATTGCTTCTAATAAAAATCAATCAAGGGCTGGGGATTTAGCTCAGCGGCGTAAGTGCCTGCCTGGCAAGCCCAAGGTTGCAAGTTCGATCCCCGGTGCCAGGAAAAAAAAGAAAAAAAGAAAAAAAAATTAATCAGAATTTACCAGGCATGGTGGCACATACCTCTAATACCAGCACTCAGGAGGCTTAAGCACGATTCCCATGAGTTTAAGACCAGCCTGAACTATGTAGCAAGATCTTGTCTCAAAAAACAAAAGAAAAAAAATTTACAAAACAAAAAATAATTATCAGAATTTTAAAAAATGAAGCCACAAGGGGCAGAACAGAATCCAGTACAAAGTTGCTGGCTCCAAAACTCTTATATTTATCACACAACACAGTTACCAGTAATAATAGTCATGGTACCTAAACAAGGCAAAAGTAAGAGAAAGTGTTGATTATTATTATTATTTTTTGGAAACTGGGAATCAAACTCAAGACCTTGCACTTGCCAGGCAGGCACTGTGCCGCTGAGCTAGATCTCTGGTGAAAGTCTTTATTATAAAGTAAGTTAAAAGAAGAAATAGACATAGGAGTGGTGCCAGCAGGAGAGTCATTGACCAGTGTGAATGATCTGGTTATTTTTAGATGCCTGAACAGGAAGTCAGACCACAATAACCAGAACTTCCCATCCTCACCTCCCCATCAGGGACAGCAAATGCTTGTGGAAGAGGTAAGAAATAAAATCAGCGGGGACCTTTGGGGGAAGACACAATGGAAGATGAAAGTAAAACAGCACCGAGGGAAGGGGAGTGTGAGAGGGAGCAGGAGGAGAGAGTGTGGTCTGCTAGCTAGAGGCTGCTTGTGTAGTGCCACGGCCACTAGACCCCCCTTACTCACAGTCGAACTCTGAGTGAGCAGTTTAGAGGGGCTGCTCAAATCTCTGTCATCCTGTGCACTCCGGGTGGGTCAGAATATGCTACCTGAGCCTGACTGACCGCACTCCAGGACTCTATGTTTTCTTTAACAGACAACTGGAAGACAATTGTGCTGGGAATTGTGGAATGCGACAGGCTTTCAGTAAATTCCATTAATGTTAGGCATAGTGCTGGGTGCTTTAGATTTATTCATTATTTCTAATCTTCTCAAAAGCCCACTAGAAGAGGTCACTCACAGTCATTTACCTAACATTGCAAAGTCGCCAAACTAACGTTAAAAGAAAAACTTAGCTACATTACAATTTTAAGGGGTGTACTTGAACAGTGATTCATGAAACGGGAAAACCACAGTTTCAAAACTTTAATGAGGTGTCTGCAGAAGCCAGACAAGATATTTGATTGGCTGAAGTAGAAAGTCCCTAGTTAGAGGTTGGGCTTCCGGGTTGGCGAAGTCTCTAGTTAGAGATTAGTTGGCAGGTTTCAATTGGTTATACTTGAATTTTGTTTTCTTAGCCTATGACTATTTACACTGAGTTGGGTTTTGATTTATTGACAGTGGGCCCTACAGCACTGGTGCCACCTTGGCCAGTTGACCTATAAATTCTGTTGTAACCAGAAAATTTTTAGTTGTGCCTCACTGACACAGCCGCACTAGCCAAGAAACGTGCTTATCAAACTTCGTAAGAACCAAATTTTAAAATTTCCAATCCATCATAGACTGATAATTTTATAAGATACAAATGAAAATGGCATGCAAAAGATGTGCTCAAATTTATATTTCATTCTCTTTTTTTTATTTCATTCTTGAGGCATACTCTGCTATAGATGTTTCTAAGCAACTCTGAATGCTTCTACTGATCCTGTCACAAACAGCACTACAATGGAGTTCCTAGTCAGGAAGGCGCATCTGAATCATCTCCAGAGCTTTTCCCTAATCTGTGTGCCTACCCTCCAGCCCAGACGCTGACTCAGTAGGCTTGGCATGTCTAGTAGACACTCCTCAGGAGACTCTGATGTCTGTCCCTGGTTAAGAATTACTCACTGCTGCAGCATATGTACTATCAAAGCTACAGTCCACCCTGGTGCAAGTTCAGAGAATCAAGGTGCTCTGTCAGAACTCACCAAACCAGCGACTGGACAAGGTTGAAAGTTGGGAGATTAGGGGAAGAATGCCAGGGAATTCAGGAAGGGATTCAAGCATTGTACTCTCTAATATCTGCATTACTATCTGATGCTATTTCAAATAACTTTTCACCTTAAAAATTTTCACGTTTGATTCAATTCAAGGGTGAAATTTCTCTGTGCAGCAAATCAGAAGTAGTCAAAGCTGCAATGTGCAGAAAATCACTCCCACCTAAAGTGACACTTACGTTTCCTCCTACACAGCTCTGCCTTTGTAAGAACTGGCCACCACTGTCAGAGATGCTTGCACACGCCTGTAATCCCAGCACTCAGGAGGCGAGAAAGGAGGATTCCTGTGAGTTCAAGGCCAGCCTGAACTACATCGAAGTACCCTCTCTCAAAACAAGGCACACACAAGCAAGCAAGCAAGCAAAGAACTGGCCCCCTCTTGCATCCTGCATATGATGGATTCTGGGAACAGTCTATGCCACAGAAAAATCCTTCATTTGTTAATTCAGGCCAGAGGCTAGCAAGAGCGTACTAGAGCTAGTCTTTCAAGGAAGACACAGCCTGGGTAGAAACACCACTCCACCTCTCAAGATCAGGGCCAACAATGAGATACAGAGAGATGAGAGGTGAAGCCTCACACAGAGTCACTTAAGACCACAGTGACCTGGGGGCACAGCTCAGTGCTGTACTCGCCTAGCGTGTGTGAAGAGGCCGTGGCTTCAACTCCCAGCACTGAAAAACAAAGCCAAAACAAAAGCCCAAACCTCAGTGAGAACAAGAAGTACTGATGTACAGTATTCTTAATGAAAAAATCCAGCAATCTAAGTGGCCCCAAAAGAACTGGGAATCAAAAAGATGCTTGTAGAAACAATGACAAACAACAGGCTGACTGGGTCAAAATACAATTTATTTTCTTTACTACTTCTAATAATTACTTTTTGCTAACACTGGTACGTGTGTATGTGTGTGTGTTGAACTGACGTCACCACAATGTTAAATGAGTACACAGAGTTAGAGGTATATACTTTCAATGCACTTAGGCCACTGAGCTAAATCCCCAGCCCTTGTCTTTTTGAGACAGAGTCTCGCTATGCCATTCAGGCTGGCCTTGTGCTCACTTTGTAGCCCAGGCTGATCTCAAACTCACAACAATCCGCTGTCTCAGCCTCCCGAATGCTGGGATTATAGGAGTGAGTCACCACGCCCGGCTAGACAGTATTTTGTTGTTGTTGCTACTGGGAATTGAACCTGGCCCCAAGAGTGTTAGGCTAGTGCTCTACCACTACTCCACCTCCGGAGCCCTTTTTTATTTTGAGACAGGGTCTTGTTTAAATTGCCCATGGTGAGCTCAAAGTTAAAATCCTCCTGCCTCAGGTTCCTGAGTAGGTGGGATTAAAGATGTGTGCAGCTGTGCCCTGGCTAGACTAAAAACTTCTTGTTTCCAGACTACATCAAAGATGCCTACAAATCAATAAAAGACAAATAATAGAAGCAAAAGACCATTTCACAAGGAGAAAAACATAGCAAAAGATGTGAAATGATGTTTATATTGACTGACTGACTGGGAAAATGATAAAAAGGAGTTTATGACTTACCATATTGGCAAAAATGTGTAATACAATGTTATCAAACATTAGTAAAAGTAAAGGAAAGCAGATACTTTTACATACTACTTGTGATAGTATAAATTGGTGGGCTACTTGAGAAGGCTTTTTTGCCAATATTTGCATCCTGAGTTTTAGGGGCCATTTCATACCTGTTTCCAAGGGCTGTTCATGCATTAATATAACATTAGTAGCTTGAAATTGGACATGCTGGGATAATGCACACAATGGAAATCTGCAGTGCTACAAATCTGCCTCTACCAACATCCCCTCCTTTTTTGAAGACTTGTTGTTAAATCTTAGCACTCCACAAATATCCCGTGATACTAGCATACTATAGTTTGGACCTGAAATGTCCCCTAAAGACCCATTAAAATCTTGGTCTCTAGCCAGGCCTGGTGTGCACGCCTATAATCCTAGTACTTGGGAGGCTGAGACAGGAAGATCATTGTGAGTTCAAGACCAGCTTGGGCTACAAAGTGAGCTCAAGGCCAACTTGAATGGCATAGCAAGACCCTGTCTCAAAAAAAGACAAAGGCCAGGGATTTAGCTCAGTGGCATAAGCGCTTGCCTGGCAAGCACGAGGTTGTGTTTGATTCCTGGAGCTGAGGAAAAAAAAAATAGTCTCAGTCAGTAGTTTGGTGCTTTTGAGAGGCAATGAAATTTTTGTGTGTGTGTGTGTCTTTTTGAGACAGGGTCTCACTATGCAGTTCAGGCTGGCCTTGAGTTCATTTCGTAGCCTAGGCTGGTCTCAAATTCACAATGATCCTCCTGCCTCAGTCTCCCAAGTGTTGGGATAACAGGTGTGCACCACCATGAGGCGATGAAATCTTAAGGTGCCAGGCATGGTGGTACAGAGATAAGAATAACAACAACAACAACAACAACAACAAAACAAAGACTGCTGGCAAATCCTAAAATCCTTAATCAAGACGCCTGGGAGTCAGACCTGCTGGCATGACCTACAAAAAATCTTTCTTTACTCAAAGCTTATTAAAAGCTCATGCATATGGACTGTATCTCATACATCCAACTATAAGAGAGTGAATTATGAGAAAGCACATATGTGGTAGACACAGCTGACAGGACTCAGCACCCTGTCAATCACACTGTCAGTCATGCTCTGAAAGACCCCGTGGGAAGTGTCTTATGCCTAGCACAACATCTTAGGTTCTTAAATTCAACATATTCAGAACTCATGTTTGTATTTCTACCTACTCATTCTTAGCTTATCTTATATCTCTTGTCTTACTTTTTTCTCATTGCTGAGACAAAATACTCCACACCCAAAGTCAAAGGAGGATAGGTTTATTGCAGCTCACAGTTTGTAGAGGTTTCAGTTCATAGTTGGCTGGCTCCAAAGCAGGATGGCATGGCAGAGGGGTGTCACAGAGGAGAAACAGTCCATGGCAAAGCGGGGCAGGCAGAAGCCAGCCAGCAGTGAAGTAGCAAGCAGCATGCAGCTCTAGCTATTGCAGTCCTCTTTCTTTCTATATATTCTATCCAAGCTACACGCCCTTAGGACGGGAAGCACTCACACCCAGTGAGTCTTCCCATCATCCACACCCAGAATGATGCCAAATCAATCAGTGGACTTATTTAGTAATCACACACCCTTGTCCCAGCATCACACACGTGATCCCAGTGTCACATACCGTAGGTCCAGCCACCTCCGAAACCCCCCCCCCATGACCACCATGAGGCTCTCAGGGGACATCTAGACAGAAGCCATAACATTGCCTAATTAAACTTCATTAAAGTTTCTTCCTCACCGTGATGTGCCATATCTTTGTTCACTGCACACGAGAATCTGGAAACCTGTCCCAGGACCCATGGCAACAGGCATATATGTAAGCAGGAAGATTATACAAAGCCTAGAAGGAGACACACATCAACGGTGCTACCTTGTCCTAAATCTTTTTATTTTTTGGTGGTACTAAGGATTGAACCAAGAATCTTCACACTGAGGTATATTTCCAGCCTGTTTTTATTTTTTAAGATGAAATCTTACTAAATCACTGAATTCTCCATTCAGAGCTCAAGCTTGCTGTCCTCCTGCCTCAGCCTCCCTCTGTACTGAGATTACAAATGTTCACTACTATGCCCAGCTTCTGACCCCAATCTTACACTGCCTACTTGACCTAGTTAAATTTCAACCCCATCCTAATCTCATTTATCTCTGAGGATAGAATGCAAGCCAAATGTTTCTCTTCAAAGGGAGGATAGCCTACCTCAACTGGTTGGACCTAAGATGGCTGTCCTTAGTGACAGGCAGTGTCTAACTTCATTATAATCCTACATAACACCCTCCAACGGCTCAATGACAGTTACCAGTTGCTATGAGAACCCCTGGACAAAATCATAAAAACAGCAAAAAGAATAATCAGAAAACCTCTGCCCATTCCCAGAAAAGACATGAATATTCCTGCCCTTTATTAGCCTATCCCATCCCTCATTTCTTTCACTCTCTACTTGTAGCCCTCTAATCCCTAACAGATGAGGAAGCTGATATTGGGGTTTATCTCCACTTCTCTTTTTCTCGGCTGAGAACAAAATGCCCTTCACTGCTGCTTGTTTGGTCCTCAGTTGTGTTATTGATGCCACAATTTCAAGAGAGAGAAAAGGAGTCATTTTAGGATTAGAAATTGGCAACGATAGAAGCCATTACTGCTGGGGAAGAAGGAGGAGGAGGAGAAGGAGGAGGAGAGGAAGAAGAAGAAGAAGAAGTCTGGACTAATGGTATTGGTCAAAGGGGACCTTGGGTTTAGTTATAAAGTTTAAATGTTTTTCAAGGACAAGATATACATGTATCATTTGTATAAAGTTCAAATCAAACCAAAATAACTCCTTGAAGACAGAATGCCCATATGATTCTAATAGTTAGAAACAACCAACTGAGGAAACTACTCCTTTCCATCCATTTAATTTCTTTTTTTATACCAGGAATCAAATTCAGGACCTTGTACTTGCCAGGCTGAGCCATATCCCTGGCCATATCCATTTAATTTTAAATAGCACCCAGGGCCATTCCTTCTTCCACTGTCCTAAGAGAAGTAAAAAATAAAATAACAATAACTCAGGAGAAAGCCAGGTGTGGTGCAGCATGGCTACAATCCCAGCACTCAAGAGGCTGAGGCAGGAGGATTGCCAGGAGTGAGTTTGAGGCCAGCCTGGACTACACAGTGAATTCAAGGTCAGCCTGAACTGAACAGTGAGACCCTGTCTCAAAAAAAAAGTAAAATAAAATAAAATGGCTCTTGGGCTGGGGATATGGTTCAGTGGCACAGTGCCTGCCAGGCAAGCATGAAGTCCTGAGTTTGAATCCCAGTACCAAACAACATCAACAACAACAAACTCAGGAGATCGCTGATGCTCTAGGAGAGAGCACATACATGCTGGATCTCCTAGCCTGACCTTTAGTTACCTTCACCGTATTCCAACCTCATCGAGGGTTCATAAATACGTACTACATGTCATGCATGTAATTAAGATCAGAGTGAATTCTGGGATAGGCAGAGCCCCTGGGATGGCACAGCAGCCTGTCAGTCATCCCTGCCAATCATTAACTAGAGATTCAGGGGGAGGGACCTGGGTGGAGGTGCATATCCTTTAAATTTCAAAAGCCGGATTTATTGCGGGGCTGCTGTGTTCTGTGACATGTGCAGTGCTTCTGCTTTCCTGTCATTCTCACTCACACCCCACTTTTCTGTTCGTTCCACATCTTTTGTTGGCAGAGATTTGCCCTGAGCACAACTTTATCTTCAAAAAATGCCACTGCTTTTCACTTGCCGTTTGGATTGTACACTTGCAATTCTTTGTTAATCATATAAAAGAGCATGGAATTTACCTGCTAAATTCATCACACAGTAACACACACAAAAGGCAAAAACAAAACAAAACAACAACAACAAAAAAAAACACCTAGGTTCTGAGCTCCTGGAGGGGGAGGCACCTTATTTGTAGAATATAATCCCTATAGCAGTCCTGCATTTCTTCTCTAGGGCACTCTGGAAACTAGGGTAGCCAGCTAGATTTAAGAGCCTTAAAAACTCCTGAAAAATACTAGTAAGATTATGATACTTCTCCCTCCTGTAAGTTTTTTGTTCCTGTCTTTTTGAGGCGGGGTCTCACTATGCAGTTCAGGCTGACCTTGGGCTCACTTTGTAGCACAGGCTGATCTTGAACTTGCAACAATCCTCCTGCCTCAGCCTCCTGAGTGCTGGGATTACAGGAGTGTACCACCACAACTAGCCTTTTTTCTTTCTTTCTTTTTTTCTCTACGTTTTTAACTCAAAAGTCAATTCTATGAAATTCTTATTTTTCCTATTATGACTACGGTGAAGCTTTTGGCTTTTGAAATTTTTAATTTCTCAAAAGTTTTTGGCTTAGCTGGAGGCACATACTTAATTCTGACTTTCTGGATCATTTAATACCTCATAATATAAGGAAGAGAAATGGCACCAACAATTGTCAGTCATTCCCCCAAAGAGAAGCATAAAGGAATGGAAGGAAAAGGGCGTTTAATCATTACTAGTTTCTTCAAACCAGCATCTCACCAGCCAAGCACACAGTTAATTGGTTAAACTTCCAGGTACAAAACTGGGCATGGCATTTGAGCTACCAAGAATGGCGCGTGCTGTGGTTACTATAGCAACCACTTCTCTCTGCAGGCTCACTCAAAGCAACAAGGACTTGCTGGATCTTGTCCCTCCAGCAGTGGTTCCAGAGCTGCCTGCCCTGTGGGGCTGTAAATTGATGCTCTCAGGGTTGAGTCCCCAGGCAGGAGATTTCCCCAGCACTTCTGGGACCTTCAGAACCAAATTCTCTTAGCTTTTTGTTCAACTCTTTCTCTTGTATGTACAAGAAAACAGAAGAATACGGTTTGTTAAAATGTTGCATTATTTTTCCCTATTTATTGAAATACATCCATAATCATTGATGAAAAGAGCAGCTTTTCTTACCTGTTTTAGCAAGCAAATTGGGTCATCCTGATAACTTTCCCATAGATGTGCCTAGCTCCAGACTATCTGGTTATTTGCTTTTAACTGTCCAATTCTGAAAGAAAATATTTTTCTTTAAATTCTTTGTAGACTATATTCTGCAGATGTGGTGATGCGCTCTTGTAATCCCAGCAGTGAGGAGGCCGAGGCAGGAGGATCACCGGAAGTTCAATGTTAACCTAGGCCACATAGTGAGATCAAGGCGTGAACCATGATGAGACCCTCTCTTGAAAACAAAAAAGAAAACAACAAAAAAATCAACCCTCTGTAGACTATATTTGAAGTGATGTTACACTACCCAGTAAATGACTATACCTATGGTTTAAATGGATCATACATTAATTTATGATGTGAATTGTTTATTTTCAGCTCAAATGGGAAAGACACTTTCTTGAGCTCTGTGATCCATCGGCACCCAGAAGGTTTGGAGCCTCATCTCTACCTCCATCAGTCCAGCCAACCTAGGTTGGCCTGGAGCTCTAGCGAAGAATGAAATGTTATATGACTAGCCTACCTTCTTATGCTATTATTAGGCTAATATTGGTTAATAGAAAAATACACACTCACTGAAAAAATTTAGCTTTAAGCAAAGCAGCAAGCTTTACCTCTTTTTAAGTCTTCCGCAACTGGTCAGGTGTGGTGCTGCATGCCTGTAATCTCAGCTCTTGGGAGGCTGAGGTAGGAGGATTCCCTTGAGTTTGTGGCCAACTTGGGCTCTGTAGTGAGTTCAAGGCTGGCCTGGACCCCACAGCAAGACCCTTCCTCAAAAAAACAAAATAAAAGTCTTCCACAACTGAATTCTGCTTCAAAGGAAAGTTAGGAAGGGTTATTTTATTCCCTCTGGCAATCAGCTTGGGGAATATGAACATGGATCCTGTGGGTTAACAACATAATAGTTCTCTTTTAAAATTATGTTTGAAGCCCAGCATGGTGATGCATGCCTGTAATCCCAGCACTTGGGAGGTTGAGGCAGGAGGATCATTGCGAGTTTGAGACCAGCCTGGGCTACAAAGTGAGTTCAAGGGAGCCTGAATTACATAGTGAGACCTTGTCTCAAAAAGATAAAAAATAAATAAATAAATAAATAAATAA
>RJWT010004137.1:0-34269 GCA_004365215.1 Cuniculus paca
CAATGCCATCACCCTGAAATGAGATCTATAAGCAAAAAGATAAAAACACATTTGACAAAAGGCAGAAGCAGAAGCTAAAGGGTACAGCAGTCTCAGGCTATTCAGAGAAGGGACAAAGCTTGAGTGGTTAACCTGAGAGGACAGTTATATAATTACAGTAGAACAACCTATGCTAATAGTGGAAATCAAATGAATGACAAGGTTAGATTATGTTTTGGAATGGAAGAAAACAGTATATGTATTTTAGAAAGTTTCCATATAGGAACTTTTTGAAAGTTTTATGATTATCTCTGAAATGTTGATAGTAGAAATAATCATAAATAAATTAAATTCCAGAAATTTAGGAACTGATTAATGAATTATGGCAAAACTATTGATAATGTGCCATTAAATAAAAAAGAAACATATTCTAAGCCATTATGTTCAGGACAATTCTGTTTTTATAAACTATTTCATATACATTAATAGAATATATTTTGGGGTACTCTCTGTACCTTATTAGCTCATTTTAGGTTTTGACAATAAGCACTACTTTTCTTTTTAAAATGGTTAGCTGTAATTTCTAAAATGACTAGATATTAATTGATCATTATTATGGACTAAATTATGGCCCCCCCATTCATATACGAAGTCCTAACTCTTAGTGCCATAAAATGTGACTGTGAAGAAAGGACCTTTAGAAGAAAGGGCCTTTCATTAATTTTAAGTAGGTCATTACGGTGAGCTCCAATCCAATATGCTTAATCTCTTTATAAGAAGAAAAGATTAGGACGCAGATAACACAGAAAGAAGGCAGCCATCTTCAAGCAACGAAAGAACCTTCGAAAGAAACCAATACGCTGACTTCCTGATCTTGGACTCCTAGCTCCAGACATTCTAGGTGAGAAAGCAAACTTCTGTTTAAAACCTTCAACCTGTAGTATTTTGTTATAGCAACCCTAGCTAATATATTTTTTGGTTTTTAAAATAAAAGCTGAAAAGGCTTTGACATTTCTTTTCGTTTTGCAGTGCTAGGAAGTGAATCCAAGCTCACTCATGCTGGCTCAATGCTGTACAACTACTCTGTATTCCCAGTGTAGGCCTCAGAAGTTTTTTGTTTTGAGATAGGGTCTTGCTATGCAGTCCTGGCTGGCCTTGAACTTTCTGTGTAGCCCAGGTTGGCCTCCAGTTCATCCTGCCTCAGCCTCCCATGTGTTGGGGTTACAAGAGTATGTTACCTTAACTGGTTTAGGACTTGGAGTTTTGAGAAAAAACTTATTTAGGATATCATTCTAATAAATAAAGAATTCATGGATTTAAGGATATCCGAATTATGCAAAAACATGTCAGGTTTTTATGTGAAATATATTCAATATCTAGTAAAAGAAAAATAGGAATTTATAAAACACATTCTATTTTAAATACATACAATTACAGTTTTTTAATTAAACTGATCTCTATCATGACAAATAATAGAGAAATCAAATTCTATAGGGTTCTGAAAAACACAAAAGACTAAAAATTAAAAATAAAAATTAAAAATAATAGTAACAGGAAAGTAATCACTTAATTCAAGTCATTATTTAAATCAGGAAGTTTGTCAAAGAAAATGATCTAAAACAGTACCACTGCCCTGCTCCACACATCACTCATTCCTATTCCTTTTAAGAAATATAATCTAGCTGGGTATGGTGGTGTATGCCTGTAACTTGGGAGGCAGAAGCAGGAGACTGCCACAAGTTCGAGGCTAGCCTGAACTACACAGTGAGACCCTGTGTCAAAACAAAATGAAACAAAACCTACATAAAATCAACTACATTTAGGGGTCTAAGGAAATTTACATGACTGTCTCATATTTATATCATAAATAGGTAATAGGTACTACAAGATAAGTTTATTTGATAGGATATAGTATCTCATTTAACTAGCCCTATGGAAAAATTTTAAGAAATTAAATTGGACAAAAAATTTTCAAAATAAAATAAGATTGATGCACTGAGTTTGATGTCTAGGCAAACAAACACAAAACAAAACAAAACAAATTAAGCTAATTTAATTAAAAATTTTGTTTGTACATGGACAGTATGCTTAAAAGAAATTGTATTTTATTCTGAAAGTCACTTTGACCTTTTTGGACTTCTTTAGAAACTGCCTTCTATTAAAAAAAAATTGAGGGGTGGTAGAATAGTTTAGAAAACTCACAACTTCTCTCTCTTTCCCATAAAATAAACCTATTATTTTAGGTGATGTTTACGTCCCCACCACAAACATGAACAAGTGTGTATACATGTAAGACAAGACAAGACAAGTGTAGCCATTTTTGTTGCAGAGAACCAGCTGAAGCTTGACTAGAAAGCCAGGTTTTCAGGTGGTATGATCAAGATATTAGCACTTATTATAATCTTTTTTTCCTGTCTTTTACACTGGGATTTAAACCAAGGTCTTCATATGGAGCTACCCCAGCCCTTTTTATTTTAAAATTAATTATATCTATCTATTGATCCATCCATCCATCCATCCAACTATCCATCTAGTTAGAACTGAGGCCTTCACAATGGGCTACATTCCCAGCTCTTTTTAAATATTTTGTGACAGGGTCTTACTCACTAAACTGTTCAGGCTGAGCTTAAACTTGTAATTCTCTTGTTTCAGCCTCCCAGACTTCAGATTACAGGCATACACCACCATGCCTAGCTTTTTTATTTTGAGACAGGGTCTCACTAAGTCATTAAATTGCTCAGGTTGGCCTTGAACTTGCAATCCTTCTGCCTCAGCCTCCTAGAGTGCTGGGATTACAAGTACATACCTGGTCTTTTGTTTCTTTATTCTTTTCTTTTTTTGAGATGAGGTCTTGCTATGTTGTTTAGGCTGGCCTCAAACCCCTAGACTCAAGCAATCCTCTTGTTTCAGCCACCTGAGTAGCTGGGACTACAGGCTCATTAAACTGCATCCAGATATTATTTGTTACCATCTTTGCAGAGAGTCAGCATTGCCAGGTGCAGTCATGTATGCCTGTAATCCCAGCACCTGTGAGGCTGAGGCATGAGTTTAAGGCCAGCTTAGGCTACAAAGTGAGTTCAAGGCCAGCTTGGAATACATAGGGAGACCACGTCTCAAAAAGCCAAAAAAAAAAAAAAAAAGCCAACAAACAACATACTTTCTGCCACTTAAAATCTAGCTAAAAGGGAAGCTTTATGTTCTCATTTGTCATACTAAACCCAGAAAAAACAATTATACTATCAAGTCATCAAAAATTTTCTGCACATGATGTAGAGAGCATCATCCTAACCAGGAAGGTAGCTTTTGCATGTTGTACAACTTGAAGAGTTGATTCAGCATCTATTGATTCTCATGTTCACAATTAATGTTCTACAGCAACTGGAAAAGCTTCTGCCTCAGTTTTGTGTTATGTTTGACAGTAACTGCACAACAGCTAACTTTTATTTTTTCAAAACATGATGTGAACAAAAGACTACTTTAATAAACGAAAAATTTCTATAAATCAGTGAGATTAAAAACTCAACAACTGAATAGATAAATGAGACACTACACAAGGTCACATAAAATCACTGAAAAAAAATCAACCTAATCCACAATAAGATAGTTTAGAGTCAGGCATGGTGATGCCCGCCTGTAATGCCAGCACTGAGGCTGAGGCGGGAGGATTGCCATGAGTTTGAGACCAGCCTAGGTTACACAGTGAGTTCAAGGCCAGTCTAGAATACATAGTAAGACCCAGTTTCAAAGCCCTCCCTCCTCGAATAAATAGTTTAAAACTGCATGGAGGACGCTTGAAAAAACTCACTAGATTGACAATGACAAGAAAGTACATAATTTAAAGTACTGAGAAGTGCTATAGAAATTGAAAAATTAACTGATGTAATCTGTGAGAAGGGCCATTTGGTAATATCTGTCTATGTTTTGGCTCATTCTATTTAGAATTTGTATTTCAGATGTACTTCCATAAGTGGTAAATTATCTCTACATAAGATTACTTATTATAGCTTTTTAACAGCAAAAGATGCTTATCATTGGCAACTGGTGAAGTACATTCTGGCACAGATTATAAAAGAACAAAGAAGCTCTTTATGTGGTAATATAGATGACATCCAAGCACAAAGGATTAAGATACAGAGGAGTGAATGTGTACAGTATGACGCTATTTGTATAAAAGGCAGGTGAGTCTGTGCATGTTACATTATTTTTCTTGGAGATACAGAAGTAACATTGCTTCTAGGATGAAGAGACTTTGTGTATCTTTTGTAGTGAGGGGAGCGGCTATGCTATGTAGCCCATGTGGTCCTCAGACTTGCAATCCACCTTTGTCAGCCTCCAGAGTGCTGCCACACCTGGTTCTTCATTGCACGTACACACACACATACACACCCCTCTCTATATTTTTGGTGTTGTCTTGAATCTGGAAGTAGGTGAATACCTTAATTACTTTAAATGTAACTTCAATAAACCGGATATTTTTGAGTACTGAAGATGTATATAACACTGATTTTTATAGTCACACAACATTTTTAAACATACTACAAACAGGATCTTAAAACTAAACATCCCAGAATGTATATGTTCACAGAACATAAAAACAACTGCCTCAAAAGGTCATTCACCTGATCCAGTGACATTGCTAATCCTCAAATATTTTTGCAATTCTTCAGGAATGATTTTAACCAGTCTGTAAGTCTTTCTAGAAAATAAATCTCCTCATAAATATACCTGATTTTAGTTATAATTTAAAAAATAGTATTTCCCTCTGATATCAAGAAATTTGGTTCTAAATAACTGGTAGTTTTCAAAAGGTAAATCTACCCTCAAACAATAGGGATTTGGAGACAGTTCAAAGAATATTGCAGGAGTTTTTGAAGGCACTGCCAAAGAAGCATGTCCTACACATTTTGCTAAAAATGCCCTCAGGAAGGCATCTGTCGAGAAAGCAGTATTCATCTAGATGTCCTCTTATGGAACATTTCTAATAAATCTGTTTAAATCGCTTGGTAACACTGGGTGACTGTGTGAATGTGCACATGAACAGCAAGTTTTGAAACCAAGCAAACATAAATTTAAATTCTGGTTCTGTACTTATTAACTGTGTAACTTTGGGAAAAGTTTTTGGCAGTGTGTATTTTCCCCTCTTTTTCCTTCACTGAACTTTAGTTTTCTCATATGTAAATAGACCTAAAGACACTTTTTGGTTCACTATGGCAGATTTATCACCTATAAGTGTATTTTTCCTCCAAAAATATCACTGAAACAGAAGAAAAAGGTAAAAAATTCATAGCTAAAAGAAAGAAGAACTATTAGGCAGCAGATAGAACAATTAGGAATTTCTGGAAGATAAAAAGCACAGGCATAGGGCCGGGGATTTAGCTCAGCAGTGTAAGCACCTGTCCGGCAAGCACAAGGTCATGAATTCGATCCCTGGTACCCCCCTCCAAAAAAAAGGAAAAAACAAAAAACAAACAAACAAACAAAAACCCCCCCCAAAACACAGGCATAAACAGACTGATACTGAAACTTCAACTAAACTAATGAATAGGAGAAAGGATTTGCTAAAATGTGTTTGTGGTACTGAATAAGGAAGAGCCCAAGGATAACAGCTGGGATAATTAAAAGACAACCAAACACCTGCTCCCAGGCCTCTTCTCTGAGCAGCTGACTCTGGCTCATACCCAGGGAATCAAAGCTGCAAGTTTATGACTCAAGGTGGGCCTTTTGCCTGGGGAGTCTCTGAGTATGGGTATGAGGGATTTCCCTGACACCAAGCCCCTTTCCCACTCAACAATGGGGAAAGGAATGGGAGAATGAATACCATTAGAGCCTATATTCACTAACAAGGTCTAAGGGTTTTTCACTTATGCTAAATAACATGCTAGCTAGCAGCATTTTCATTCTGGGTCACTTTTAGCATATATGGAGAAACAGCGAACACTGACCAAACACTCAAGGAGAGTCAAGAGCAGGAAAAGAGACAGCAAATTTAACACAGAAACTCTGAAGACAGCTGAGTGCAGTAGCATGTGCCTGTAGTCTCGGCATTTGGGATCATTCCAAGTGTGAGGCCAGCCTGACTACGCAGTGAGTTCAAGGCTGGCAAGATTCTGTCTCAGAAACCAACCAAACAAAAAGAAACTGAAGAAAAAAGGATAAATACAAAAAAATGGATGAACCCTAAAAGAAGTACAATAAATATCATTATAAGATTTAAAAGGTTTATTATACCCAGAAAAACTAATAAATTCCTAAGAAAAAGAATTTCTACAAAATGAAAACATGATAGCTATGGTTAAAAGAATTTAACAGATGGACTGAAGAGCACAACAGTATGGTGAAGATTCAATTTTGATCTGGAAAACGGCTCAGAATTTCTCTCAGAATATACTGCAAAATGGCGAGGAAAAGAAAAACATGAGAGCAAAGATGGGTCAAGAGTTCTGACTGGTATGTCTTAGGGGTGAAACATGGTGGAAATTAAACTACCTTAGGTAGGACATCTGCCCTTGGCACAGTTCAGCTTCCAAATGGGCATTAACATAAGTAGGGGGTAAGACTTTCCTGAGGGGGCATAAGGCTAAGACGCGGATCCATGAGCAACTGGCTCTAAGAACAGGCAGTGATGACCAGTCAAGACGCTGGAGGGGGGCTGCAACTTTAAAGCCACCCTTTCCCCTTCCTTTTAAATGCTAGCGTATTTTTTTGTCCTTTCCCACTCCTTAATTTTTTCTTCGTCCAACTTCCTTCCTTAGCCTTCTGTCTATTCAATTAAGTTTTTTTTTTTTTTTTTTGTCTTTTTGAGACAGGGTCTCACTATGCAGTTCATGATGGCCTTGAGCTCACTTTGTGGCCCAGGCTGGTTTTTTTTTTTGTGGCACTAGGGTTTGAACTCACAACCTCACAGTTGCCAGGCAGATGATTAGCTCGCTGAACTAAATCCCCAGCCCTTGTCTTTTTGAGACAGGGTCTCACTATGCCGTTCAGGCTGGCCTTGAGCTCACTATGTAGCCCAGGCTGGTCTCAAACTCACAATGATGCTCCTGTCTCAGCCTCCTGAGTGCTGGGATTACGGGCATGCGCCATCACGCCCGGCTCTTCAATCATGTTTTTCTTCTTGTCTGAATCTAAATATTGTGGATTGGCTGTCTGCATTGACTGTCCTCCCCTTCACCTATCCCATGATGCTCTCCTGTATGCTTTTGGCCTTTGCAAACTTACTACTAGCACAAAGTGTAACAGATTCTGGGCTGTTTATATACTTTTACATGTGGAAGAGAATCTCTAGGGAGAAAAGAGAGCCATTTGCATTATGAAGGGGAAAAAAATTCCGTTTTCATGGTCGTTAAACTAGAAGGCACGTTTTATTTCTGTTAACTTTAATTCTTATCAAATGAACACATATACACAGCCCATAATGAATACAAGCAATTTCCTGCCTTGCCCCATCCCTTAGTTACCTCCTTCTCAGCTGAGGCGACCATTCACAGCTCTGGTACCTGTTGTCTTTGCCATTTATCTATTCGTTTCTATATATGCATGTGCTGCCACTTGAGACGTAGGGACTTCCCATCATGACAGACGAGCCCTGAGCGCTCCCAAACTTACCTCCAATTTGCTGCCAATTCTCTAACACAGATCAGAGGTTTTTATATAATCAAAAGCTTGTATTCTTATGACTACACAAATACCATTCACTTCTAAGTGAAACTGTGCACTGTGTTAAAACCTCCTTTTGTGTACTCTTTCTTTTTCCTGGAGTTAACAACTGCCTTATTTTTCCATCTGCCTGCTTTCCCAGGGGAATTTTTTAGAAGCTCTAACATATGAACACAAACCTATAGGGATGATGTTTCCTATAAACATAAAGAGATCAATTTTATTTCTTCCCTGGAACCTTCCTTTTCAGAGGCCTCCAGGCTCCTGATGGAATCTGCACTGGATATTCCCTAATTTTGTTGCTGAAGGACATCACCCAGGACTTTAAGCTTCAAAAAGTGAAGATACTATGCAAATATCTGAGCCCTTTCATATGTGAAAACGTCTTTCTTCCACCTTCACAATTACTGAAAATGTGGATACCTAATTATTCTAACTTCAGATGTTTCTAAAATAAATTTTTGGGCCAGGGATATAGCTCAGTGCACAGCACCTGCCTGGCAAGTGCAAGGTCCCAAATTCAATTCCCAGTACCACGAAAAAAAAAAAAGAAAAAAAAATTATTGCATAATTTACACATAGTACAATGCACTCATTTTTGAGTGTATAGTTCAAGAGATTTTGAAAGATTATAAACCGATGACATTCTTTTTTTTTTTTTTTTTTTGTACTGGGGATCGAACTCATAATCTCGCACTTGCCAGGCAAGCGCTTGTGCTGCTGAGCTAAATCCCTGGCCCAGGCCTATGACATTCTATCTCTATCAAGAAAATAGAATATTTCTATTACCTTTGAAAGCTCTTATACATTTCTTGGCTGTCAATATTCCCTACCTCACCCCACCCCTGGCAATCAATTATCAGATTTTTACTACTAAAAATTACTTTTGCTTCTTTGAAAACATCAAAAAACATGAATTTTAAATGAATCTATATATTTTTCACTACTTTGAGACTCATAGTTTCTTATCTGAGCTGCATTTCATTTTATGAATAAACTATTCATTTTCTTCCTCCTTTTGTTTTTTTTGAGATAAGATCTCACCACACAGTCACTGAACTTGCCATATAGCCCAGGCTGTCCTCTAATGAGTGATCCTCTTGCCTTGGTCTCCCAAGTACTGGGATTACAGGAGTCAGCTACCATGCCCGGTTTCTCATTCACTGGTTGATGGACACTTAGGCTGTGGGGGCTATTACGAGTAAAACTATATAAACATTTGTGGTCAAGTATTTCTTTGGGCATATGCCTTCACTTCTCTTAGTTAAATACCTAAGAGACTGTGGAGTCACTTGGTACATGTATGTTTTAACTTTCTGAAAAACTGCTGAATAATTTTCTAAATTTGTTGTAACTTTTTACATTCCCATCAGCACTATAAAAGTTAAAGCTGCTCTACATTCTTGCCATCATTTGGTAGTGTCAGTTTTCAAAATTTGGGGCATTCTAATGAGTCGATAGTCATTATAGTTTTAATTTGCATTTCCTTGTTGGCTAAAGATACTAGTAATTTTTTCTTGTGTCGATGGGCCATATTTTCTTTTGTGAAATGTCTTTTAAAATTCTTTGTCTTTTTTTTTTTTTTTTTTGGTACCAGGGATTGAACTCACAACCTCGAGCTTGCTAGGCAGGTGCTTATGCCACTGAGCTAAATTCCCAGCCCCTAAAATCCTGTTTTTATTTTAAAGATTGGGCTGTTTCTTCTATTATTACATCTTGCATTAGTATGGTATAGTTGTGAGAGCTGATAAATCAATATTGATATATTATTACAGTCTCTATCATAAATCAGGGTTCTTTCTGTTGTGTATTCTACAGGTTTTGTTGAGTAAATAATGACATTGTATCCAACAGTCCAGAATTACTTGCATAGAACAGTATCATATCTAAAAATCTCTTGTGCTTCCCTCTTTATCTCTCCCTTTGGCAACCACTACAAACAAGCCCCTGGTAACGACTGATCTTTTCATTATCCCTACAGTTTTGTTTTTCCAGAATATGGTTTCTAGTCAGCAATGTCTTTCTGTGGCTCAGTTGCTTTCAAGTTTTAGCAATTATGAAGAGAGCTGATAAACATCTATGGCAGGTTTTGGTGTGGAAAGTTTTCAGTTCATTTGGATAAATATCAAGGAGCAAGACTGCTTGATCATATGGTAACAGTATGCTTAGTATTGTAAGAAACTACTAAACTGTCTTCCAAAGTGGTTGCATCTCCACTAGCAATGGTTGAGAGTTCCCACTGCTCTATATCCTTGCCATCATTTGATGTCAGTATTTTCAATTTTATGCATTCTAATAGAGCTGTAGAATCTATTAAATTTGCAATTTTCAAATGACACATGTTGTTGGGCATCTTTTCATACACTTATTTTCCATTCATCTATCTTCTTTGATGAGAGATCTGTCCAGATTATTTACCCGTTTGAAAATTGGGATATTTCCCCCCCATTTTTTTGGGTACTGGAAATCGAACTCAGGGGACTTACCAGGCAGGCGTTGTGCTACCTCCTAAGCGTTATTTTCCCTTTGAGTTTTAAAAGTTCTTTGTATATTTTGGATGCCAGTCTTATCATATACATATTTTGCAAATATAAATTAGAAAAGAATTGTTTTTCATTTTCTGCAAGAGATTACAGAAAATATAATTTCTTTTTTTTTTTTTTTTTGTGGTACCTGGGGATTGAACTCATGACCTTATACTTGCCAGGCAGGCGCTTAGGCTGCAGAGCTAGATCCCCAGCCCTTGTGTTTTTGAGACAGGGTCTCACTATGCCATTCAGGCTGGCCTTGAGCTCACTTTGTAGCCCAGGCTGGTCTTGAACTCACAACGATCCTCCTGTCTCAGCCTCCTGAGTGCTGGGATTACAGGCGTGAGCCACCACGCCCGGCAAAATATAATTTCTTCCATAAATGTTTGATAACCCATATGTGTCTAACTTAATGATTTCTGTTTTGCAATGTTATTAGTTACTGATTTCCTTGAAAGGGCTGATATTTTATTTTATTTTTTGTCTTTTTGAGACGGGGTCTCACTATGTCATTCAGGCTGGCCTTGAGCTCACTATGCAGTTCAGGCTGGTCTTGAACTTGCAACAATCCTCCTGTCTCAGCCTCCCGAGTGCTGGGATTACAGGTGTGCACCACCATGCCCGGCTTGAAAGGGCTGATATTTAAAAAGCAGGTGATTTAACGTTTAATGAAGTCCAATTTATGATTTATTTCTTTTGTGCTTAGAAAATTCTTTCCTATCTCAATGATATAAAGATTTTTTGTTTTGTTTTGTTTTTTTGAGATAGGGTCTTACTATGTAGTTCAGGCTGGCCTCAAATGCACAGTGATCCTCCTGTTTCAGTTTCCCTAGTGCTGGGATTACAGACATGTGCCACCACGCCCACTTGACATAAAGATTTTATCTTAGATTATTGCTGAGAAGCTCTATAGTTTTAATTTTCATATTTAAGCCTATGATTAATGTAAAATGTATATTTTTTGTATATGGACAGGGTTGAGGTTCATTTTGTTTTCCTCACATGCATAGCAAGTTGTTACACACTTACACACACACACATCCTGACTGAGCAGGGTCTGTCTCCCTCCCTTTTCTCTTGATCTCCTCATTCATGCCCTCTGCTATGCTACCCTGCCTTGGAGCTGGCTGACTGTGAACTGAAACCACTACAAACTGCGAGCCCAAAGAAACCTTTAAATTATGGATATTAGGTATTGGGTTGAAGTGATGAGAAAGTAACTAAGACAATATCTTTGTTGAAAATCAGTTTGCCTAATGAACGAGTCTGTTTATAGACTCTATTCTGTACCATTGATCTATACGGCTGTCTTTCCTCAAAAACCACACTGCCTTGACATCTAGAGCTTTACAGCAGTGTTAAAATCAAATAGTAAAAATACTGCAGGTTTTTTTTTTTAAGTGATTTTGGTTAACTTTGCATTCCTACATAAATTTTAGACAAACCTGTCATTTCTATTAAAATGCCTAAAGCTGGGTGTGGTGGTGCATACACATAATCTCAGCACTTTGGGAGACTGAGGCAGGAGAATCACAAGTTTAAACCAGGCCTTGGCAACTTAGCAACTGACACCCTGTCTCAAAGTAAAAGATAAAAAGGGCTGGGATACAACTCAGTGCAAAGGCTCTGCTCTGGGTTTAATCTCCAGTATGGCAATAAGATAAAAACAAACATGCCTACTGGGATTTTTATTGAGATTACATTAATTCTATCTGGGCCAATTTTGGGATAATTGATATTTTAAAACTACTGAGACTTCTCTGAGCCGGGCCTGGCAACACATGTCTGTAATCCCAGCACTCGGGAGGCTGAAGCAGGAGGGTCATTGAGAGTTCAAGATCAGCCTGTGCTACAAAGTAAGCCCAAGGCCAACCTGACCTGCATAGACTCTGTCTCAAAAAGACCAAACAAAACAAAATACAACACATAAAACAAACAAACAAAACCAACCAAAAAAACAAACATCCCAATATTGAGACGTCTCTCAGTTCTATAGTTTCCAGGGTAGGGTATTATGGCAGCTATTATTTTTTCTAAAATGTATGCTTCAGTATTTTGTGGGTTTTGCCAAACTTTTTTCCAACTGCATGTAGCTGGTATTCAGAAACACAGATGGTTTCTGTATATTGCATATATATCTGTGACCCTAAGTTCACTCAATAGATCAAGTGGTCTTTAAAATTTTTTTTCTACAGATAGGATCATGATTCATAGAAAACTTTTCTATTAACAAAATTCATCTTTAACTTTCAGCAATCTACCCTTAAATATTAGACTATTCCATGTAAGACAGAATAGTCTCATTTCTTCTTTCTTATCCTCTGTGCTACTACTGCCAGAATTTCACTTTTAAATGTTATGTATAATCCATTTTTATTTTTGCTTTTAACAGTTATTTTTTTCATTTAAAGAAGCCACCAAATGAAAGAAAAAAAAGAATTTTCCATTTAATAGCACCTTAACTATCTGGCTTGCTTCGTTACTTTATGTAGATGAGAATTTCCATCTGGATTGATCTTCTTTAGCTTGAAGAGTAGCGCAGTTTCCTGGTGACAAATTTTCTCAGCTTTATTTGAAAACATCTTTTCTTCATCTGAATGATACTGGATATAAGAAATGAACTGGATTCTGTGTTTATCTTATTTTTCTCTGTTTTCAAATGGTACTAGATGGCAATCAGTAGTTTTTATTGTTCATCCAATGTAATGTGTCGTTTTAAAATTGCTTTTAAACTGGGTATATGGCGTGCACCTGTAATCCCAGCACTCAGGAGGCTGAGGCCTGAGGATCCCTCAGAATTCAGGGCCGCCCTGGGACTCTGTCTCAGAAGGAAAACAATAACAATAAAGACTGGTATTCAAGGAAAATCTTGAGAAACATAATCTGACACCATATTCCTATTTCTGAACATTCTATAATAGATGTTTTGGGTAAGAACACAAAATTGCTCTCCTTAACAACTGCTGTCCCCCCCCCCTTTTTTTTTGTCTTTTTGAGCCAGGGTCTCACTATAGAGTTTAGGCTGGCCTTGAACTCACTTTGTAGCTCAGGCTGGTCTCGAACTCATAAAGATCCTCCTGCCTAGTCTCCTGTGTGCTGGGATTATAGGTGAGTGCCACTATGCCCAGCTGTTACCACTGCTTACCATAATATCAATTATAATTAGGGGTTAATATCGATAGAGGCATAATGAAAAGAGGCTTCATAACAAACCAAAGATTTCTGCAGTAACAGTGAGAGACAAAGCACTAAACCGTATTATCACTAAAGATTTAAAGTGAGGTGCTATCCCCAACACATACTATTCAGCCTGGAAGTGGGTCTGGCAGTGGTGGACTGAAGTGAGGCTGGCAGGATCTCCGACTTGATGGTTACGCTGGTGGTCGCACCTTCCATCCTGTCTGTCTCACATAAGCCTGGCAGCTGTGCTGCCTTCTCCAGTGTGGGCAGTAACTGATCAAACTGGTCAAGGTCAGCTGTAAACTAAGAAGGGAAACCAAAGTTAGAGGAAACATATCTTCTAGGTTTAGCTGAAACAATGTAGGAAAAAAGTAGCTCTTTTAAACTTTATGAATTAAATGTGATATGAGAGCATGAAGAAGGAAGAAATAATCACAATGACTGGGTTTTAAAAAAAATTATGTGCTTTATTCCACTGGGGAAGTATATTAATATACTACCATATATAAGATAATACACATACAGTATATATTTTGTCACAGTATAAAATTTATGTATAGGAAAATCATTGGACCAGAAATGTCTAGAGTACTGTGTTATAATGGCATCACAGTTGATTTTTTTCTGTTAACAGCTTTCAAAATTTTAGCCAAGTGTGGTGGCACATGTTTATAATCCTAGCACTCTGGGAAGCTGAGACAGGAGGAAACTGAAAGTTCGAGCCTAGCCCAGACAACTTAAGTGACTTAGTGAGACCCTGACTCAAAAATTAAAAAAAGTCAGTGCAAAGGGATTAAATCTCCATCCAATACTGTTCTCCTGAAGTAGAATGACTTACTGTGAATTTACATTGTTATATATATATTTTTATTATTTAAAAAGCTTTGAGAAACATTTTTTTTTCCCTGCGGCACTGGGGATTGAACTCACGACCTTGCGCTTGCCGGGCAGGCACTTAGACAGCTGAGCTAGATCCCCAGCCCTGGTGTTTTTGAGACAGGGTCTCACTATGCCGTTCAGGCTGGCCTTGAGCTCACTTTGTAGCCCAGGCTGGTCTTGAACTCACAACGATCCGCCTGTCTCAGCCTCCCGAGTGCTGGGATTATAGGCGTGAGCCACCATGCCCGGCTTGAGAAACATTTTTATAAATAGTGTATTAGCCTCATAGTTCTCAGAAAAATCATTCCCAACTCAATAACTCAGTAAATCTGTCTTTCAGAATAAATAGGGAGTCCCTGTATCTGTATGAGGTTATGTACAGAAGAAAACTTAGCTTTTATTTTACAATACTTATGATTATTTTGAGATAACATAAAATCATCTATATGTGTTTAACTCAAATGAAGTTGTTTCTGGATTGTATACATAGAATTATATATATTTTTTGGTTTTTTTTTTTTTTTTTGAGACAAGGTCTTGCTGTGCAGTTCAGGCTGGCCTTGAACTCACTGTGATCCTTCTGCCTCAGCTTCCCTGAGTGCTGGGATTACAGATGTGTGCCACTATACCCTACCAATTGTATTTTTATTTTAAATGTCTGACTTCTTCCAAAATTACATTTCTACAGTTCAGATATACTGTAACATGTAGCTGTATTTCATTCATTTTCATAGATAAATAGTATCTCATTGTTGAATATGTTATAATTATCCATTCTTCTATGATAGATTTTTGGGTTGTTTCAAAATAAAGCTGCTATGAACAATTTTGAACATGTCTTTTACTACACATGTGCAAAAAGCCCTAACCATGAAGGAAAATACGGCCAAATTCAACTGTGTTAAAACGAAGAACTTCACATCATCAAAAAGCACCACTGAGAGAATGAAAAGGTAAGTCACAGCATAGAAAAGATATCTATAAATGTACCTTGAATAAAAGACTTGTATCAAAATACATTAAGAACTCTCACAAGTCAGTAAGCAAAGGACAAGACATTAAAAAAATGGGCAAGCGATTCAACCAGGCAATTTACAAAAGCTATCCAAATGACCAATGAATATTTATCAGAGAAGGCAAATTAAAATAATGAACTACTATTATACATACTCCAGAATGACTCAACTTAAAAGAAAGATAATACCAAGCATTAGCAAGGACACAGAAAGAATTTTCATACACTGGAAAACTGCATTATCTACTAACGATGAGTACATGCAAATCTTATGATCACGTGATCCTACTCATAAATAAAAACTCAGCAGAAATAGAGGCACACATGCACCAAAACAGATGTCCTCACAATCTGACATACACAATAGCATTATTTTACAAAGCTGTTACTTTTTTTTTTTTTTTTTGCGGCACCAGGGATTGAACTCATGACCTTGCACTTGCCAGGCAGGCACTCAGGCTGCTGAGCTAGATCCCCAGCCCTGGTGTTTTTGAGACAGGGTCTCATTATGCCGTTCAGGCTGGCCTTGAGCTCACTTTGTAGCCCAGGCTGGTCTTGAACTCACAACGATCCTCCTGTCTCAGCCTCCCGAGTGCTGGGATTACAGGCGTGAGCCACCATGCCCAGCTAGCTGTTACTTTTAAACTATGAGAGTCACATTTATTATTTAAAGCTGCTTTTCTCCTTAAAAAACTGTTACTTTCTTTTAATTTAAAAAATTTTTATTTTATTGGTACATTTTAGATATACATAATGATAATATTCATCATAGGGAATTTGTACCTCTACCTGATATATCTTGCTGCTTTTTTTCCATTTCCCTCCTCTCCCTTCAACCCCTCTTTCCTTCCTTATTTACAAAAGCTTCAAATCTGTTAGTTTTATTGTACTAAGAAACACGAGACACAGCCCCCTCCTTAAAGAGAATACATGTCAAGAAACTGTCAATATAGTGTCAGCATGCCTGTGATCCCAGCATTCTGGGAGGCTGAGGCAGGAGGATCACAAGTTTGAGCCTAGCTTGGGCAACTTAGCAAGACCCTGTCTCAAAAAATAAAAAAGGGCTGAAGATACAGCTCAGTGCAAAGGCGTTGGTTCAATCTCCAGTAAACCGCCCCCGCCCCCCAGTATTACTAAAAATTGTAAACAGACACAAACAGAGCCCTTAAGAGCAGAGATGAAGGAAGTGTAACTGGAGTTATCTGGGGAAGGCTCCAGAGATTTGATAAGGGCAATATGTGAAGGATAAAAAGCTTAGTAGGCACAGAGAGAACACAGTGGAAGATGCTTAGGGAGATAGGCTTAGCTCAGGGATAGCAAGGACTTCCAGTGTCTAGAATGCCATACGCCCAAGGGAAGAGACTTTCATGAAAGGAGAGCAGAAAAACCAAGCTGGTTCAAGAAACTGAAGGACCCAGGCATACTAAATGTGAATCTTATTTCACAGTGGAGAGTCTTTGTTGATAAGCTGCTTTGTAAATGCATTATCAGTTATTTTGTGAGTGCCTTTTTTCCGTCTTTGCATAATATGACAGCTCCTAGAGTGTAGGGACCATACATGCATCCCTCAGAACTCACAAGTATGCATTAAACGAAGTTGCCTATTAATTTTTGTAACAATTTCAACCTATCCCAGACATATAAGCTCCTAATCCATAACAATTTACAAAAGGTTTATTCTTATTTACTTCTGTTTCAGGTCATGTTACCTAAGAGTGACATTCTGCTACCCAGAATATTCAAATTCTCTTCTCTGACAGGGATTGAGGGTGATTAGAATCAAATGAGAACAAAAATAGCCTTAGAAAGCTGGGTGTGGTAGCATACACCTATAATCCTATCATCTAGGAAGCTGAGGCAGGAGGACCACCTTGAGTTCCAGGCCAGCCTGGGCCACAAAGTGAGCTCAAGATTGATGAGTCCATCTCAGAAAACAAAAAATAAGAAACAAAAACAAAGCTTTAGAATGCTTTAACAAGGCTGCCTTGTCTAACTGCTCACGTTTCTTTTCCACTTGGTTTGTATCAGAGGTTCCCAAACTTAGTTATGTATGAGTTCTTTGGAGAACTTCTCTAAAAGGCAGATTCTTAGGTTCTGCCCCTGAGTTGAATTTAATATGTGGGATTGGGAGGAGGTGGGCAGTTGGAAAGTGTTTTTGAAAATGTCCAAAGATGTAAAATCTGACTTTATAGAAAGAAAAATCTACTTTTTTGAATGCCACGTAAGTCCTGCAGCCCTATAAAGTTCTAAAGAGAACCTCTGAGGCCATCCTATGCTTTTCCAATCAGACACTGTACTAACCTCTTGACACATATTCCATACACAGCACAAAACATACTATGAATCCAAACCTAGTCTATAGTGGAAGCAAAATAAATGAAAAGGAATAGTAACTAGGAAGGATCATTCTGTGAAGTGAGAAATTACTTACCTGGCTCTGGGATTCCAGTTTAATTTCCTCAGGAGCAGGTTTGGTCACTGGGGTTGAGTTTGTGTTACAAGGATCCATCTGTTCTTTCTTTTCCACTTTCACCTTTACATCATCCAGGCTCAGGTTTGGAGTTGATCTTAAGTCTTTCTCATCCTTATCTAAAAGGTAGCGCAGGAGCTGATGGTCTTTTGAGTCCTTTTTCTTTGAAGCATCCAGTTCTAGTTTTATACTAGAGTTCCCCTGGGCCTGTCCAGTCACTGACACAGAAGCAGATGCATTGTCCTTTTTATCAGGCTCCACAGACAGAGTGGTGATATCTGAGGGGCTACCTTCTTGTAAGAGCCGGTGCAGAATTTTGTGCCGCTCAGTCAGTGAGCTATGAGAAGAAGGGCAAGTACCTCCTGAGGAGTTAGCAGAGGAAGAGTTGGAAGTGCCCGTGCAAGACAGTACATCCTTGCAGCTTGCGTCTATATCTGCATGCCGTAACTGCTGTTCTGCAGTTGTTGTCAAAAGCTGCACTAGCTTGTGACTGGTTTGAGCATATTTACTGTCTCCATCTGAGAGTCTGTCATTGTTATGCAGAAGCCCTGAATCTAGAGGTTTGCCATCACTAGAGCTGTTGTCAGATTGAATCATTTCATTTAAAATGGATGCAATCTCTTTGTTATCTTTGGACTCAGCTTTTGCTGGTTGTAAATTTAATCTGCTAGGTGAATTCTGTGAGCTCATCTGCCTGAGTACTGGAGAATTGGCTGAGAAGCCAACAGAGTTACTGGGTCCTTCATTCATACCCTGTAAAGATGTTACTGGGATATTTGAGTAAGATCGGTTACTATTATTACAGGCACCACTTGTCATGCCAACTGGGGAGTTTAAAGTTGGAATATTTGGAGGAAATGAATTGTTTGGCATCCTGGCCCTTGCTGCCAAGCCAGAAGTAACCTGTCTCCTAGGAGACATGAACTGTGTTAGGGAAATTCCTGTACCTTCCATAGCAGAATTATTGAGGCTTAAAGATGGATTACTGCTCTGGGAACTGGCCTGTCCCTGGTTTAAGGCAACATTGGCTACAATTTGATTTCCAGGTGAGCATCCAAAATTCCCTTGGTTGTTGCTAGAATTAGTATGACTGCTGCTGCTATGGAGATCTGAGCTCTGCTGGCGGTTTACTCTGGTGGATACCATGTTGCTGTTTGATGGTGGCAATGTGGATGGACGGGCCACACCATGAGCTGGAGAGATACTAGGATTGACCGAGGGGTTTACTCGGGGAATTGACACTCCAGAATTAGCGTCATCTTGAGGAGAAAGCCCACTGTGTTCCCTAGGGGGGAAAAGATATTATTATTCAAACATTTTCATTTGTTTAAATTAAAATATTTTTATCATGTATATTATAATACAAGACCATTGACTTCATTAATGTTGCAAGCTATCAAGCAAGTAAAGAGCTTCTGTGTCATCTTAAATTATGGAAAAGCAGTGAACTGTCTGTCAGTACCACTGTGAAGTATCAGTACCACTTCCTAGGAAACAGGGCTTATAAATCCTTTAATTTGGTAACAGTCCAGTTATATGAAAAAGAAGTCTTTCTTAGCAATGGGGAAAACCCAGCAGATGTACTCTGAAACTTTTCTAAACTTAATACAAACAGCTTATATTACAATAATACTTCTGGTTAAAAGAAATTTCTCATGTGTTTTTTTATAAAATACTTATTCATGACTCTCCTGTTACAGCTTTTAAGTATTTCAACTCCAAAGAGGAAGACTGGGTAAGGAAAATACTGCGTCGCTGATGTGAAAATTAAAAAGGGTGATATGCAGACATAGCAGATGTTTTGAAAGAGAAATCACAATATGAAAAAAGAACTCTGCTAATTCCACTCACAAGAATAATTTCAGATAAAACTAGAAAAAAATGGAATACTGAATTCAGTTTTTCACTGAGTTTTTTACTTAAATTCATAATTATAACAACAGATTTGTGACTGGCATTACCATGTTCCAATAAGCAAAATCATCTGATGAAGAAATGATGAAGTGAGGGAAATGTCTGTTGATTAAGTTTTAAACAGTTGTAAATGCAGGAATTTGAACAGGTTACTGGCTAAAAGAGCAGTTCCATGACTTTACCATGTATACCAGTATGAAACATACTGAGAGAGGGGGAAAAATTAGAGGAAATGGCGCTCGAAAATCTCAACTTGATGGTTGAATGATTTTTAGCTTCTGTGCGAAACTGTCAACCTGAATTCAAGAGCTATACAGTTTGTCCTAATGAAAATAAAGCACTTTGAAAGATAAAAATAATGATGTTACAAACTCTGAAATTTCTTCTAAGACTACAAATTCATAGATGGAAACTAAATCTTTAGGCACCATTTTGTTTTCAGCCCCTAACACACATATTTTTACTCTCACCTTTCCTGTCTTCCTTATGAACAACAAAGTTATTTGGTGACAAAACTCTAAAATCCAAAATGGATATATTGACTATTCAGCACAGTACTCTAATTTTATGTCTAACTTAGAAGTTCTGTGTCTAGTCACCAAGAGCATAAATTTTCTCTAAGAAGAGATAAGTGAACTGACTTATTTCATATGAAGCTCTCCAAATAAGTAGTACCTGTCGATGATATGAATTCCCATGATGAAAGGTTGCATGTCTGGACTTTGAGGATAGCAAAGTTTACACTTGGTGTGGGCGCTAAGCATTGTCCCATCATTCAATATGAATCTATAGGATGGGCTGGAGGCAGTGCCACGAGTCATCACTGTTTCAAACAAAAGAGAAACCTAGTTAAAATTCTGTACTTGAACGTTGGGCAAAGGACAGAAACCAGGCCTTATTTCTACCTAGAGTGTCATTTTAAATGCCCTCCCCACAGCTGCCTGCTCAGATTCAAAATAAAGAATAGTTCAGACAAAGCAGATACTGTATCTGAATGGAAAAAATAGTTCCAGTTGAAATAAAGCACTTGATCACAGGTCTTAATTTAGTCTTCCTTGCACAGGTGCCTCCTCTCATAAATTAAGATTATGAAGAAACCCCAAGCCAAGAGAATACCAACTTTAATCTTTCCCTGTAATGAGGCAGCACTTCAAATTTATTGACTCCATTAAAAATATCAGGAAGTATTTTTCCTCCTTTACTTTCAGTGTTACCCTTAGCAAGTTTTGTTTTGTTGGGTTGATTTTTAAAATAACAGTTCTACTGAGATATAATTCACATGCCATACAATTCATCCTCTAAGTTTTGATTAGTCTGTAGAGTTTCTTTACTAATATTCAAGTTTAAAATTTCACTTAGGGATGTGAATCAGTAGGGTTCCATTTGATAAATTATTAGGTATATACTGAGTTGACTAAAAAATGTACATATACTTCAGGAAAAGAAAAATAGTACAATGTTTTTTCAACAGATAGTGTGACCCTAGAGGATGTCGTGTATCACAGAAAATCCACTACACTGCTGGCCCTTAGAGAAGAATTTGAAAATGCAATTTTCAGCATTTTGCCATACTAATAAATATCTGGAAGCTAATGGCCACCACTTTCAGCACCTCTTGTAACTGTAGAGGCCAAAGGTAACTTGTATTACTCTCATGATGTCTTGATAAATTTAACAGTAAAATATTTATATAAATTTTTCTTTTCCTGAAATTTGTGTACTTTTTTGGTAGACTCTGTACCCCCCTGCTGTACTAGAGATCACATTCAGGGGTGTTCTACCACTGAGTGACATCCCCAGAGCTTTTTATCTTTTATTTTGAGACAGGGTCTGACTAAGTTTTCAGGGCTAGCCTGGGACTTGTGATCTTCCTGCCTCAGACTCCTGTAATTACTATGCCTGGTATGTATAAATAATGTTTGAATTTTTCAAGTTTAATAATGATCAAATTAAGATAAAGCCAATGACCACTAATACAAGGAACCAATCTTGGTTATGGCCCTCAAATCACTTTACAAATAGTATTTATATTGTCTTAAAACTTTTTAACAGCAGACAAAATTCTAATCATAGAGGTAAATGCTTACTAACTATGTAAAGGCTGTATCAGACTACTAAGTAATAAAATGCCACTGATATTTTAGTAATATAATAGAGTTTTAAGAGGGATTTAATAAATAAATTCAGTTATATCAAGGTTAGAAATCATATCCACAGAAAAAAAGAATTACTACCACAAATGACGATTATAACTCAGCCTGTATTTAATGTTAGCACTTGTTTTCAAAGACATTTCAGAAAGGGTTTCAATTACATTTTAAATGGCATATGAAACAGACTTTATCAAACAAGTTTTAAAGCTACATATTACTTGAAAGAGAAGATATGTCCCATTTTATTGTCTTGGGGATCCAAAGTCAACTGCAGAAGGCAGAATCTGTTGTAAACCTGTACTATAATAAATCTAAGTATTAAAACTAGGTCAAAAACTTAATTGACAGGATGGAGATCTACGCCCAACAAAACACATTCTTCACCCATTTACCAACTTCAGTGAAATCACTGGCATATTTACCAGACAGAATGTACAGGGATATTTAGTCATGATTCCTGTGGAACGATATAAGTAAATATTGGCTAGAGTAAATCTGAAAATTTTATTAACAATCCCAACTGTTAATTAAAAGTCCCAACCTTTTCAACAATTCATTTTGGAAAATACAACTGCAACCAAAAAGAGGAATCTTAAACTATTAACATGAAGATGATAAATCCAAGAATACATAAAGGGCCCGAGAAGATAGATACATGTTTCATGTTATGCCATTTTATCTATTTCCTTACCTTGTTTATTTCTCTTCAGGCTTTCTTTATTCTTCTAGGAAACACTTACTGGTTATTCTACAAAGCTGCACTGTTCAATACAACAGCCATCAGTCACATGCGGGCATTTGAAATTAAATAAAATTTTAAATTCAGTTCTTTGGTCACATTAGCTACATTTTAAGTGCTCAACAGCCACCTGTGACTAGCGACTATCATATTGGATAGCACGGCTTAAAGCAATCTGATTTCTACTTGCATTTTCAACCGTACTTCTCATCATTTCTTAAACATTCCTCCTATATTCCTCTTACAGATTTATTTTTCTTCACTAGCTAGAATAAGCATAAGGGCTGGTACTGTGTCCATTTGTTTTCTGTTCTCCACTGAGACCTGTACTGTGCTTTGCAACCAGAAAGTGCTGGCTGACTGATCACCAATTTGAATCTTGTCTAACCAGACTAATACTGACATGTGATCAACTGCCATAATTTTCTTTAAAGGGAAAATTTTCAATCTTAGCTATATTCTCAAATATTTCTATGTCAATTTATGTAATTAAAAAAATTTTTTTTGAGACAAGGTCTTGCTACATAGCCCATTATAGCCTTGAACTCATGGTGATCTCGCATCAGCCTCTCAAGTGCTAGTATTACATGCGTGCGCCACCACACCTGTCAATTTATGTTTTACTCTTGTAGGTGTCTAGATTCAATTTTTATTTATTTATTTATTTTTGAGACATGGTCTTGCTATGTAGTCCAGGCTGGCCTCAAACTTGTGATCTGCCTGCCTCAGCCTCCTAAATGCTGGGATTGCAGGTATGTACCACCACACCCACCTAGACTTATTTTGTAATGAAAATTTATGATGAGAAATTTGTTTACTGACAAATCATACAGAGTAAGAAACGACTAAAAACTCAAGCTAACACAGAAATGTTAAGATATTTAATGTGGATTACAGAAATATTAACAGTCATTTGGTTAATTATGCTGCCTAAACATAGAATTACTTGTGAAAATTTTGCAATTTGAGGGACTTTATTAATGAAGTACAAGGAATTTATCATACCTTAAGTTTTGAAGTGAGAATTATTTTGAATGATAATGTATGGAATAAGACTTACCATATTATAATTCACACAGCCACTCTTTGAGATAAGAAAAGCGTAATAATACAGTCATACCTCTTTTTTGTTTTTATTTTTTTGTGGTGCTAGGGACAGAACCCAAGGTCTTGGGCACTCAATCTACCTCTGAGAAATATTCCTATAACCCTTGATGCTATGATTAATTAGACTCTTCAGTTAACTGAAACTCTTGTTGCTTGATTGTTCAGATGAAGAAATAGTAAAAAGGAAGGCAGTAAGGATCAATGAAAAGACTAAGCCAAGAAGTTGGAAGTAGGCCTGACCTCTGATTCTCATTTATAAGTTTAGGACTTAGTGCAAATTAACCTTAGTCCACCTCAGTTTACTCATTACTAAAATACAGTCTGTAATATTATGAGACAATATCTAGCTGGAGCTTACTACACAGTAGGTTTTGAACAAGCACTGCCTGAATAATCACTAAAGAAAACAGACAACAAACAAGCAGCTTCAAAAATAAAAAAGTCCTGAGTCACATACATTCACAGTCAACCCCTAAACACCACTTGCAGCAACAGCTCAAACCTTGTGTAATCAATCATCACTGATATTTTGAATTAAGAGATGAGTAAGGAGCCAGGCACAGTGGCATACACTTTGTAACCCCAGTTCTCAGAAGGCTGAAGCAAAAGAATCCCAATTTCAAGGCCAGCCCAGAGAAATTGCTGACGCTATCTCAAACAAAAAAAAGATCTTGGGGATATAACGCAGTGACAGAGCACCCCTGAGTTCAACGCTCAGTTAAAAAAAAAAAAAAAAGGAGTAAAATAGCCACAGCCCTTTACAGATTTGGTAAACATTTACTCTGCATAGCAAGTTTTCCACATTTTGAAGCCTACGTTTAGAACCACATTTTGATCATAGGTTCTGGCCTCATTCATGATCTCAATTTTCTAGGTACACAGCTAGCATTTTGACCTCCTACTTCTGTGCCCATCTCTGAACTTTTTAGAAGGAAGGGATATAACTGAAGGCATATTTCTGATATCCTAGAAACTCAAAAAAAACCTTTTGTATTACAACTGTTTTTGTTTTTTCTCCCTAGAAGAAGCCTAAACTGAGATAAAAAGCAAAGAAAATATTAAAATTTCCCTTATCATGGCAGTTGTAGAGGCAGAGCTGTTTAGGATTTTGACCCTATCCAATCTGGTGCTGAGATGACCTCAAACAAGCATCTCTCATTAATGTTAACTAAATGGGCAGGTATAAAGTGTGTGGAAGGGTACTATGGCTCCAGACTAGTAGAGATTTCTTTTTTTCTTTAGTATTTCTCTATGCAGAAAGAATTCAACTTCTGAAAAACTGGTAAGAGGTAAAGAAAAAATTACTTCTGATGTTGCAAAATGTTCAATGACCATTAAGTAAACGTTTCAGTGTATCAAAATTTCTACAAGAGGAAAGTAAACTCATATTTTAAATATTTTCAACAAAGTATAGGGGCTGGGGATTTAACTCAGTGGCATAAGCGCCTGCCTGGCAAGTGTAAAGTTGTGAGTTCGACACCCAGTACCAAAAAAACCGAAAACAAAACCATGTGTAACATAAAAAGACTTTCAGTTAACTCTGTTACGTGGGTCATGGAATTAACTACATTACACACACCTCAAACAGCATTCTGGTTAATCATTACTATTGGTAATTATGTTTTATGTCATTGCTTGTACATTTCTTAGAACTGTAACACTTTCCAACTTTGTGACTTTAAATGAAAATATTTTTATTTTGTGATTATAAAGTGAAGGCAATAGACAAATGAGCAAAGAGTAGTCATTTGTAATCCTACAGATCATACTATACTGAGATCATACTATACTTGCTGTGCATTCTTATTCCACTTTTTCATATAACAGTACACCATGGGCATTTCAAAGACAAGAATGATAGTCCACTACCTCACTGTAAGCAGGCAAATAAAACCTACAAAACTAGATTATAGGCTCCATGTTTCCTATAACTAGTGTTCTCCATAACTGCTAATAGATGTGCTATAGGAGAGTGTTCTGATGAAAAACAAGTTTGAGTAACAAGGTTTGAAAGGGTATCTTTATTGTAGAACATCCTAGAAGGTGAAATACCCTAAATATGCTTTCTGAACTCCCCAAAGTGGGAGACTGATTCATTTCCCCAGGTTAAGCAGGAAGCTTTAATTGCTAGTTACAGTTATTAGTATCTTGTGGAACCTAGGTTTACGTTTTCTGAACTTCTCTATTAAAAACACCTTAGACTACAAACTGATTTAGTAGCACTGGGTGGGGTCAAGAAATCTGGTTTAAAACTACCCACATCAGTTTTGCTCTGTAAAAGTCCCTAGAAAAGACTGAGTCTTTGGCAACCCACTCAGGACCCTTCTGTCTCATGACCTTGTGCTTACCAGGCAAGCACTTGAACCACTGGGCTGAATCCCTGGTCCTATATTCTGCTCTTAAAAAAGAAAATAAATTAAAAAAACCCTGCCCACATCAATCTATCTTATCAGTGACCTTGGGAAACATCCTAACCCATGCTTTCCTTTAAAGCAATAGTTCTGAAATAACAGAACCTAGAAATTTTACCAAACTACCTCCATTTGCATGGAACTTACCCTTATTTAAACAGCTCCTTGAGTGGTCCTAATACCCATTTCCCCTAGTTTCAATACAGAATCATGGTTTTAATCTAGTCTGTATAAATGCTCCCACAGGACTAACTTGCATTTTTAAATCTGACAATGGAAAATAACACAGTAAACATTCTTTAAAAGTACTTCATGAGCTATCTCTGCCAGAAGCAGCTGAATAAGTTAAGAATTAGAATTGTTAGTTCTTATTAGGATTTTATTATCAGCTGCTGCTTTCAAAGAGTAATGGACAGAAAAAAACATGACAGATGGAAGACAATTTTTTTTGCCTAAGTATCAATAACTGTAAAGTTTTACTAAAATCAAGGACATAGTAACATAGTTTATCTCACTATCCCCCGCCAAATTTATTTAAGTTGATAGACAAAATTGCATCTATTTATCCTGTACAATATGGTCCTTAAGTACATATATACTGTGGGTGGTTAAATCTAGCTAATCAAGACATGTAATACCTCACATACTTGTTTTTGTGGTAAGAACACTCAACATCCACACCCCTAGCATTCCTCAAGTATACAACATACTGCCATCAACCATAGTCACTATTCTGTACAACACATTTCTTGAAGTTACTCCAACTAAGTGCAATACTCTGATCAATGTCACCGCAACCGGCCTTCCCACCCTGGCCAGCCACCCAGCTCTGGTAGCTCCCATTCTACTTTCTATTTCTGTAAGATTGACTATCATAGATTCTACATGAGTGAGATCATGTGGTATTTATCTTTCTGTGCTTGGGTTTTTTTTGTTTGTTTTTTGAGACAGGGTCTCTTTATATAATTCAGGCTGCCTCTGAACTCACACGTAGTCCAAGCTGGCCTCCAACTTGTGGTGATCCTCGACTCAGTCTCCCTAGTGTTGGGATTACGTAATGGGTGTGATTACAGCAAAAAAAAGTTTTTAAAAGTGCCATGCACAGCTCTTGGCTTATTTCAGTTAACATAATGATCTCGGGGCTCATTCATGCTGTTACAAATGACAGTTTCCTTTTTGTGGCCGAACAGTATTCCTTGTGTACATATACCGTATATTCCTTATTTTCATTCACCCATCAGTGAACATTTAGATTGTAGATCCTGGTTACTGTGAATAGTGCTGCAAGGAACCGAGGAGATGTCTCTTCAACGTAATGATTTCATTTCCTTTGGTTAAATACCCAGAAGTGGGATCGTTGGATCGTACAGTAGTTTTATTTCTAATTGTTTGAGGAATCTTCATTCTGGTTTCTGTAACGGTTGTATTAATTTACATTCCTACCAAGTGTTCAAGGGTTCCCTTTTTTCCACTTCTTCACCAGTCCTTGTTCTTTTCTGTCTTTTGGATAACAGCCATTCTAACAGGAATGCGCCTCACTCATTTCACAATGTGCCTAAGTGAAAGAGGCCACATAACTGCAAATGTAAATTATACCTCTCTTCATTCTTGACGGAACAATGGTTCTTAAACTGAAGCATTTTCTTTGAGG
The DNA here is from genome assembly GCA_004365215.1 of Cuniculus paca. Taxonomy (NCBI): domain Eukaryota; kingdom Metazoa; phylum Chordata; class Mammalia; order Rodentia; family Cuniculidae; genus Cuniculus; species Cuniculus paca. The sequence continues at coordinate 27,683 of RJWT010004137.1, forward strand.
CTTGTTAAAATATCTGAATCCTCATCTCAAATTTTAATTCAGCACTGTCTTGAAAAGTGATTCTCGTATGTTTCATGGACCACATTGCTGTTACCATGCTTTACACTGCTGAATACAAAATGCCAGAAAAAGATGTGCTGCATCCATGGAGGCTGCCTGGAAAATTGTCCAGAATCACCACAATACTAGAAACAGGAGTCACGTGAACTCTGGAACTCTTAATTGTAAGAAAAATTGTAAGTATAATAACTAACTTTCTTTCTTTTTCTCCTGTCTGCCTGTCTCTTTTGGCCGGGTCTCACTATACAGTTTAGGCTGGCCTTAAATTCTCTACATAGTCCAGGCTGGCCTTAAACCCATGGCAATCCTTCTGCCTCAGCCCCTTGACTTCTGGGATTACAAGCGTGTGCCACCATGCCTGGATTCAATATGTCATTTCTGCAAAGGAATTCTTTGTTTTAAAAAGTGGAATGATCTGGGTGTGGTGGCACATCCCTGTAACCACAGCACTCGGGAGGCTGAAGCAGGAGGACTGCCCCAAGTTTGAGGACAACCTGGATTATGCAGTAAGTTCAAGGCTCAGGTGGACTACACAGCAAGATCTTGTCTCAAAAAACCAAATCAAACAAGCAAACCCCTCAAAAATAAGTGGAAGGAACAAACATAATGGGTAAGAAGTGTTGGGTTATATTTATATTTCTTTAGATTTTTTTCTAAATTGTTTCATTTCATGCTAATGTAAGATTACCTATCATAGTTTAACTAACCTATTTTTATAGAGCATTCTAATGGTTTCAAAACACATACCTTAAACTGGCTCTGTTACATCTATAGGGAACCTACTCATTGGGATGATGGAACAATTATCTGGACCTGCTTTGCCTTGGTGGAAATGTATATAAATTACAGCAAAAAAAAGTTTTTAAAAGTACTGTAAAGTTATAGAAGTCTCAACTTACATAGAGACCTACATACATCAGTACTTCAGGCAGTGAGTGGATATTGAGTCCCAACAGTATGCATAAAATCACGCGGTAATCTGCATAGAGGAGGTCACAAAGTTTGCACCCAGTGGGTAGCATTAAGTATTTATTGTAATGGTTTCCAAACTTGGCTGCACTTCAGGGTTGTCTGGGGAAGTTTAAATACATACAAATTCTTGACTCTCCCCAGTGAGACACTAGCTTGAAGGGTGGCATGAATTTTATAAGGAAGCCACTGGGAAATCACTCCTCTGTGAGAAGCTATCCCATAAGTAACCAAGACTGAGTTCTCTACAGACAGCCTCCTGAAGAAAAGACAAGCTACTTCCTCCATGTTCTGTATGGAGTCAGTTGACCTCAAACGTAAGAGCTGAAAATCATCTATAAACTGAGGAAACATGTTATCGGGAAAAATGTTAAAATTAATGAGAATAAAATAATGAAACAAATCCTTCACCGTTTTACAGAAATAGCCATAGAAAGAGGCTATCTAAAGATTACAGAATGATTTACACTGGAAAGGGAATGTTAGTTGCATGACAATATTTTAAAAGTATATCAAAGTCCACTAATTCTGAACAATAAACTTTCTGGCCTTAATTCTCAACAAACCTTAATTTGCAACTAACTTTTCCTCTTTTTCCTAAATACTGTTTAATTGCTAAGGGCAGTAAATACACTTATATGCTTCTATAGAATTTACTAAGACACACTAGTTATTCATTAGTTAATAACTTCAAAGGACATCATTTTTATTTGTAATATCAACATGAGTAAAAGTTATAAAGTTCATGTGCGTGACACAGACCTCTGCATTATGCAGAGGCCCTGTGAGATGCTTATTCTGTTGGGAATAATCCTTAAGAGTCAAACAAACACATTACTTCATTTCTGGAGTTATCCTTGATTTCCCAGGTTGGAATGTTTTTCTTCTTTGCTTACATCTGTACTACAGCCTGTGTCACACTGCTTGTTAAGAGTTGTCTTCCCTTCATCTATTATGAGCTTCTTAAAGGCAAAATCCTCTTAGTCACCACTGTATCTCTGGCACATTATATACATAGGTCCTATGCATGTAAGAAACTTGATATATGTCTGCTGAATGAATGAATGAATGAATGAGTGAATGATCACCACATGACATCCTGTTCTTTAGAATGTGCATCCAAATTTTAGGATCCACTGATGAGTTACTTTGCTTACCCATTTCTTCCTTTCCTAAAACTGATTATTATAAAAACAGTAATTTGGAGAAAATACTTATCAAGCCATAAGTTCTACACAAACTATTCAGTATTAATAAAAAGCAAAATTAATGAAAATAATTGAGAGAAAACTTTACCTTCTTGAAACAGTTGTCTAGCATAAGATGGCTCTCTGCCCTGAGGCTGGAAAAAAGCATAAATGCACTTCCTCACTAAATCTTCCCAGCCAGTTCTGCCAGCAGCTCTCAGGGAACTGGTATCGATCGAGATGATTTTACCTACACAAAGAATGAAAGTTTACATTTATGATATCCTCTTGACATAAATCATCCATATTCAAGACAGTTGCATCTAGCTGGGCGTGGTGGCAGGGGCTTGAAATTCCAGCACTTGAGAGGCTGAGGCAGGACAACTGCTGTGCATTCAAGTCCAGCCTGGGCTACATAAGTAAGTTCAAGGCCAGCCTGCACTATATAGCAAGATCCTGTCTCAAAAAAAAAAAAAAAGATTTGCTAGGCACATTGAACACATACTTTATGATCTAGTGGTAATCTCTTATTGTTACCATGGTTGGTCAAATTTCCAAAGTAGCAATGACAAAAATCTGGATATTATTGTTCAGTTAATCAGGAGGCAATTGATCTAGTTTGTCATTCTTCAGACCTTTTCTATGCAATTGTATATATAAATTAAGAATTATACAACAGAAAGAAAACCAGCCAATCTCCCATCCAACTTCAGAACTTGATATGACTAATCTCAGTCTACTATGTGTACACTCGTCCAGTGTCACATTCCCCTCTGTCTTTACCTATTCCTGCAGCAGGGCATCTAGATTGTTCGCAGAGGTTTTTTCTGTCATAAAGTCAATGCTGCTATGCACATCTTTCACATGCTGCAAGGCCGATGTGTGTGAGAATTTCTCTAGAGTATATATGTAGGGATAGAACTACTGGGTTGCAGGTAATGCAAATATTTAGCTTTGGAAAACTAACTTTTAAACTGTTTTTCAGAAATCTGCACCACTCTATATTCCTACCCGTAATGTATAAGTTATTATTTGAACTGGTTTTGTAGTTCAGTGGTAGAACACATGCTTAGCATGCCCAAGGCCTTTGGTTCAGTCACCAGCATGAAAAAAAAGTGTTACTGGCAGTCTAACATCCTTCAGTCACTTGGTATCATTGGGCTGCTTCTTCACTTTTTTCTTCCCCAGTCCTAGGTATTGAATCCAGGCCCTCTGCACTGAGATACATCCCAGCCCAATTTTTACTTCTGAGACAGATTTCTTGCTTAGTACCTAGGCTGGGCTCAAATTTGCTATACTTCTGCTTCAGCCTCCCAGCCTGCCACAATGCCTGGCTTAGTTTTTTAAAATTAATAGGTGAAAATGGCATCTTGTAATTAAACTTAGGTTTCCTCAATTACTAATCAGGTGAAATAGTTTTCATATTTATTCATCATTAATGTTTTCCTTTTGTGAATGCCTGATTGTATCTTTTACTTATCTTTCCTTTTCTCACACGATCAACTCAAACTGATCACACTATGTGTTCCTACTCATTCAGCTAATTCCTTCTTTATATCTTCCATTTAGTTTGCCTAATAACAAAATATCTATTCGATCTTTTAAACTGGGTCTTAAATCTAATGTACTTAATCCAACTTGACCAGGATATTACTCAAGTCTTGGCATAAATGCACGTGTTAGAAACAAAATCGCTTGAAATTCAAATGAGAATCTTGTACTTAAGAATAGTCTGGAGGAAATATGTTCACTGGAAGAACGACAGCCTCTTTAATAAATGATGCTGGAAAAACAGTCTGTCTACATGCTGAAGACTAAAACTAGATCCTGTTTATCTTGATGCACTAAAGTCAAAATGGATCAAGGGTCTAAATATTAAGAGAGAAACACTGAAGAGAAAGTAGGTAGAAACCTTGAAGCCATAGGGGTAGGCAGAGAGTTCATGAGCAAAAACCAAACTGCACAGGAAGTACTTCAAAGAATGAACAACTGGGTTCTTATCCTATTAAAAAGTTTTTGCATGTCAAAAGAAATCTCCAACAAAGTGAAAAGAAAACCCACAGACTGGGAAAAAATTTTAGCCAACTGTCCCTCAGACAAAGGACTTTGATCTAGAACACACAAAGAATTGAAAAAAATGAGGCCCCCCAAATTTAAAGGACAAGTCCAAAAATGGGCATCTGAGATGAATACACACTTCTTAGATGAGCAAATACAAATGGTATATAAATATACGAAGAGGGCCAGGGGTTTAGCTCAGTGGCACACATGCCTGCCTGGCAAATGTAAAGACATGAGTTTGATCCCTGGTATAAAAAAAAATATACACACACACACATACACACACACACACATTGTTGGATATTTAAGAAATGCAAATTAGGACTTCTGGGAAGATGGCGGAACAGTAAGCAGCAGAGTAAACAGCCTCTCTAAGAGACACCATCCAGACAATGGAAAATAGCATCATGGGCAAGACAAGAAGGAAGTGGGTTCCCTGGACCCAGGAAGAATCTAAAAAGTGTGAATGGAAGCCTACAGAGAGAGTAAAAAGAAAAATTTAAATGAAGAAGGCGGTGGCTGGTGGAACCTTAGCTTGGAGCCGGACTCACTGCATGAGAGGAGCTGTTGGAAGCTGGGGACACAAGGTCACGGTGACAGTGGTAGCTGGCGACCCCAGAGGCCTCTGCAAAGAGACATGGCGGTGGAGGTGAGTGGCGGTGGAGGGCAGTGGCAGATGCGGAGGACTGCACTGGCTGGTGGTGAGTACAGAGGACTCAGTCCTCCCACAGGAGACAGTGATTGGCTGGGAGCCATTTTGGAGTCAGTCCAGATAAACCCAGAACCAGAACTGCTGCTGGCTTCCTCTAGCAGCTCCTTGTTGGGTACAGACCCATGGAAATTGCTTGGACTGAGCTCTGTCCCTGTGCGAATTCCAATGGCTGTGGAGGGCCAGTAACAAGCTGGGTCAGGAGGCAGAGGTTCTCTGCCAGTAGCCATCTCAGGTTGGCAGGTGTCGGCCAGTTCTGCCCCTGCATGCACGCCACCAGCCATCAGGGGAACCAGTACAGGTTGGGAAAAGCAACAGAAAGGCCTGCACCAGTGCACCCAGTGACCACCATCAGATACCCGTAGCCAGCACTGGCAAGAACCAGTCTCACTTCAGAGAAATTGTAGCCAATGTGGGAAGTACCTGGGACCCCACTACCCACTTGTTTGGAAGAACCCAGGAATATGTCAAGACAAAGAAGCAAAAGGCAGTCTCTAGCCCTCAAGCCAAGCAGAGCAAGTCCAGGAGAGGTAAACATGGAAGAGATTGGGAGTCACACACCTGAAATTTCTGAAGTGAAGGCAACTGAAGTAAAGAAACAACTTCATGAGGCCATAAAAGAAATTAGAACAGAAATACTATCTTAGGTAAAAGAAGAAATGAAAAACATAATAAAAGAATTGCTAAGCACCTCTAAAGAAGACATACATAAAAAAGCAGAGGAGCATAAGAAAATAAGGGAAACCTTGAATGAACAATATAAAAAAGATTTAGAAAACACGAAACAGATTCAAAGAGATATCCAGGAAATTAAAAACTCCATTGAAAGCTGGCAAACCTGCTTGAAAGAAACTGAAGATAGACTTTCAAACCTTGAAGACAGGTTTGCAGCTTGTGATTGTGAAAGGAAAGATCTCTTAAAAATAACAAGGAATCAGGAAGTAACAATTCAATGGCTGCAAGACAATGCAAAGAAACATAAGAATAAAAGGTGTGAGTGAAAAAGCAGAGGTCAAGACAAATGACATCAGGAGGCTATTTACAGAAATAATATCAGAAAACTTTCCAAGCATGGGAAAGGAAGTGAAATTCAGATAAGTGAGGCATACAGAACTCTAGCTAGCCCTAACCAAAACAAATCTACACCCAGACATATAATAATCAAGATCCCAGAAATTCAACTCAAGAACAGAATATTAAAAGCTGTTAGAGAAAACAAACAGATCACCTACAAAGGAAAACTCATCAGAATCATGACAGACTTTTCGACATAAACCATCATCAAGTCAAGAAGAGGCTGGAGTGAAGTATTACAAGTCCTGAAAGAAAACAACTTCCAACCCAGATTGATGTATCCTGCAAAACTTTCTTCAAAATTAATGGAGAAACAAGACACTTCCATGACAAAGAACAACTGAAGGAATTCATGACCACCAAACCAACCCTACAAAGATTACTAAAGGACATTCTAGAGAGATAAAAATGACCATGGTCTCAGGAACAACGGCAGAGGGGGACCATCAAGTGGGCAGACAACTGAACGGAGGGGAAAAGTAGGGAGCCAATGGCAGGAAAATAGCATGGCAGAGACAAGGCAGTGC